>CM038679.1:283222927-283449224 GCA_021605205.1 Aegilops longissima | reverse complement strand
TATTTGATTCTTCTCTGAATTCTTTTATGTATGATTGAGTTATCTTTGCAAGTCTCTTGAGTTATCCGTTTGGTTTGGCCAACTAGATTGGTAGTTCTGCAATGGGAGAAGTGCTTAGCTTTGGGTTCCATCTTGCGGTGTCATTACCAAAGGATGTAAAGGGTTGCAAGGCACGTATTGTATTGTTGCCATCGAGGATAACAAGATGGGGTTTTATCATATTGCATGAATTTATCCCTCTACATCATGTCATCTTGCTTAAGCGTTACTCTGTTTTTAACTTAATACTCTAGATGCATGCTGGATAGCGGTCGATGAGTGGAGTAATAGTAGTAGATGCAGAATCATTTTGATCTACTTGTCTCGGACGTGATGCCTATATACATGATCATTGCCTAGATATACTCATAACTATGCTCAATTCTATCAATTGCTCAACAGTAATTTGTTCACCCACCATAGAAAATATATGCTCTTGAGAGAAGCCACTAGTGAAACCTATGGCCCCCGGGTTTATTCTCATCATATTAATCTCTATCACTTTATTTACTTGCTTTGTTTTTACTTTGCTTTTACTTTTTACCTTGCATCTATCTATCAAAAATACCAAAAATATTATTTATCTTCTCTATCAGATCTCATCCTCGTAAGTGACCGTGAAGGGATTGACAACCCCTAAGCGTTGGTTGCAAGTAGCTATCGTTTTGTGTAGGTATGAGGGACTTGTGCGTGGTCTCCTACTGGATTGATACCTTGGTTCTCAAAAACCGAGGGAAATACTTATGCTACTTTGCTGCATCATCCTCTCCTCTTCGGGGAAATCCAACGCAGTGCTCAAGAGGTAGCATGGAGCAATCAAAAATTGTAGATACATTGGAGACGTATCAGGCATCCCCAAGCTTAATTCCTGCTCGTCCTCGAGGAGGTAAATGATAAAAACAGAATTTTTGATGCGGAGTGCTACTTGGCATAATTTCAATGTAATTCTTCTTAATTGTGGTATGAATATTCAGATCGAAAGATTCAAGATAAAAGTTCACATTGACATAAAAATAATAATACTTCAAGCATACTAACTAAGCAATTATGTCCTCTCAAAATAACATGGCCAAAGAAAGTTCATCCCTACAAAATCATATAGTTTGGTCATGCTCCATTTTCGTCACACAAGAATGCTCTCATCATGCACAACCCCGATGACAAGCCAAGCAATTGTTTCATACTTTAGTAATCTCAAACTTATAAACTTTCACGCAATATATGAGCACGAGCCATGGACATAGCACTATGGGTGGAATAGAATATGATGATGGGGGTTATATGGAGAAGACAAAAAAGGAGAAAGTCTCACATCAACGAGGCTAATCAATGGGCTATGGAGATGCCCATCGATTGATGTTAATGCAAGGAGTAGGGATTGCCATGCAACGGATGCAGTAGAGCTATAAATGTATGAAAGCTCAACAAAAGAAACTAAGTGGGTGTGCATCCAACTTGCTTGCTCACGAAGTCCTAGGGCACTTGAGGAGGCCCATTGTTGGAATATACAAGCCAAGTTCTATAATGAAAAATTCCCACTAGTATATGAAAGTGACAAAACAAGAGACTCTCTATCATGAAGATTACGGTGCTACTTTGAAGCACAAGTGTGGCAAATGATAGTAGTATTATCCTTCTCTCTTTTCTCTCATTTTTGGGGCCTTCTCTTTTATGGCCTTTCCTTCTCTTTTTATTCCTCACTTGGGACAATGCTCTAGAAAATGATGATCATCACACTTCTATTTATTTACAACTCAATGATTACAACTCGATACTAGAACAAGGTATGACTCTATATGAATGCCTCCGTCGGTGTACCGGGATATGCAATGAACCAAGAGTGACATGTATGAAAGAATTATGAACGGTGGCTTTGCCACAAATTCTATGTCAACTACATGATCATGCTAAGCAATATGACAATGAATGATGTGTCATGATAAACGGAATGGTGGAAAGTTGCTTGGCAATATATCTCGGAATGGCTATGGAAATGCCATAATAGGTAGGTATGGTGGCTGTTTTGAGGAAGATATACGGAGGTTTATGTGTGAAAGAGCGTATCATATCACGGGGTTTGGATGCACCGGTGAAGTTTGCACCAACTCTCGAGGTGAGAAAGGGCAATGCACGGTACCGAAGAGGCTAGCAATGATGGAAGGGTGAGAGTGCGTATAATCCATGGACTCAACATTAATCATAAAGAACTCACATACTTATTGCAAAAATCTACAAGTCATCAAAAACCAAAGCACTACGCGCATGCTCCTAGGGGGATAGATTGGTAGGAAAAGACCATCGCTCGTCCCCGACCGCCACTCATAAGGAGGACAATCAAAGAACACCTCATGTTTCAAATTTGTTACATAACGTTTACCATACGTGCATGCTACGTGATTTGCAAACTTCAACACAAGCATGCCGCCGTATTGTGGGCAGATCCAACCTGCCGCCGGCCTCTTAGCCACATCTCAATGACCCTCAGGTATAAGTTCCTTCGAAAGCAGCCTTACTCTACTACCCGAGCTACCCACGTGTCTGCATGTGGATATTTTTCTACTTCCATAAGCTCTTCCAAACCACCTAAATTTTTAGTATTATTAGAGGTAAATCTACTTCATGCAGTCGAATCTAGGACTTGGTTCAAACAACAAAGAAAGGGGGTAAAGTTGTACTAGCATGAATCTAGGACTTTATTCAAAGAGGAAATAAGAGGGGGCAAGTAGTAGAGATTGGATACCCAACCGGTCTCTTGGTTGAAAAGGGAAATAAAGGGAAAAGGCAGTACAAACTGGATAAGGAACAGATCTATTATTGGTTGAAAAAAGGATAGAAAGTGGCGGCTGGTGGACAAGTCAACAGAGTATGTCCAAGATTAGTTTTGCTGCCGTCACATAGTAAAAGGTCTCCAGGATTAGATTTGCTGCCCTCACAGAGTATGAACAAACTCGGCATCATCACTTTATGCCTCCTTATAGGTACATTGTGCTGATGTGTCTACTGTCGCATGTCCTTATACCAACTTTTTGTTGTTGTTAATGTAAGGGCACATGTATAATGAAGCAATCACATTGTTACCATAAGGACATGTCTAACCAGTGTTATTGTTAATCTAATGCCTCCAGTAATATGATGCAATTAAATTGTGTTAGAAATGGTACTCCTGCTGTTTTTCCCAGTATGATCAGTAAGTTGCTTCTTTACACTACTGAGTCTCCTGGTGTCCCCACCGTCCCATGCCCTTAAACCAACTCTTTAGCTGTTGTTGATCTACTATATCTGGTAAACAAGAAATACCACCATTAAAGTAATCCCATATTTGACGAATGTCATTGTTGATCGTAATGCTTCCGGTAACATGAAGAAATGCCGCCGTTTTAAAATTTCTACTGTTCTTGCATGATTGCCATGAACATAATTAAGATGCTTCTTTTCATTTCGTGTATGTTTCGTATCTTGTTATTTACCAGTAACTATTTTCTTTCTATCTTTTTGTGCGGATAGGGATATCCATTTCACCTCGTTGCTATTGTGACCTTTTGGTGAACTGCACAAAACACTTTTTTTTTGGAATGAGTGTCTTGTGTAGTTCAACTAAAATGTTACGTGAGTAGCGTCTCTCAATTTTGGTTGAACCGCACAAAGGTTGATTGGAGTTTCCAACATCTCCGTCAAAATCTGCTGGTAATCTCATGCAACATTTTATTAGCCTTTGCAAGTTGAGCCGTCAATATCACCATAATGGAAATTTGTTTTAGTGGAACTGAACAAAAGGATAACCGAATTATAGTTGCACCTTGCATGAGCATGACAACTAACCTTAATGTTGCTCAATTTTAGTGCAACTACTAAAGAAGAACCTTCCAACTCATGAGAGCAAGTACTTCTTGCTAGCTGCATGATGCAATCTTTGCTTCATTTCGGGCAGACCGCAGAAAAAGGTTGCATGAATTGAATCATCCAAGTGGATCTGCAGGTTCACCACATCGATTCGTGGCGGCATAGGGCCCCTTTCTCAGTTATGGTTCCCATGACCAGGTATGTTCCTTTTTGGTTGATTTTGACTCTGCATCTAGCTAGTGATCTTGTGCCATTGTTTTGGCATTGCTACTGCCACTGATAAAGTGAAGTAATAATACATTTAAAATAGGGCTACTGTCTTAGCTACCATTTCATCTCCAATGTAGATAACTTGCAGAATACCTATCCGGCAGAATCAAGTCCATGTGCACTGCATCAATCACATAGCTGCACTGAACTAGTTGAGTCCATCACGCCTACTGTTGAGGTGGCGTGGGCCACCTCTCTAACTTGCAGGAGTTGAACTACACAAAAAAGTGATTGAAATGAGTCGACACTCCTCCTTCTACTGCCACACTGATGTGTTAATGGATGTCAACGAATCGTCTTCATGGCAAGATACGGGGACATGAGGAATAACTTGATCTCCCAAAGTCATCTCACACAGGTCAGTACTGTCCTTTATCAACATGATTGTGTTTTTTCATACTGTGCTAACATTGTATTATTTTAATAAAGCTAATCTACCGCAATCTTTTCTCGTTTTGGAAATAAAGTTGCTTTAACTAGTGCCAATATTATGGTAATCATGCTCTTTCTTATCTATGCAAACATGAATACTCAACTAGAGATGTTGTGATGGTCAAAAGCATTCACCCAGGCTTGTATGACATGGCTAGCCAAGCTGGATTTAATCATGAGATTCACTTGATCCAAAGGCTCTAAAGTGCCATGCGTGTGTGCAAGGTGGAAAGAGATATTTCAGGACGTTGATTGATGATTCCACTAGATTCTGCTATGTGTATTTTCTAAATACTAAGGATGAGGCTATATACACACTACTTCTAAATCTAGAAGGCCCTCTTGTGCATATATTGAAAGTGTGCCACCAGTGATGCAGAATATTTCAGGTGCCAATGTTTGACCTGCGTGGCCTTAAAAAGGACTGGTTTCAATGTTTAAGAAATCCTTGGATCAGATTGCTTACATGAAGCATCAATCAAATTTTATTTATTTGTCCACATTCTCACAGCGTTTGAGTTGTACAGTTATGATTGGCTCTGAGCTGTGAATCATTGAGATGTGTAGGCATCTTTGTTGTACTTATTATTATTTGAATCTAATGGGTTGGTTCTGAATCTTGTAAGGTGGGAATCATTGTGTTGTGTAGGCATTTTTGTTTTACTTATTATTTGAATCAAATTGGTTGGTTCTGAATCTTGCAAGCTGGGAAACACGACATGATGATGTATAGGACAACAACCATAACTAGTTGTTCAAACTTGGTAGCATTGTCTATGTGAAAGTGCGGCAAATGAGATGATCGTTTGTGTCATGAGAATAATATTTCTAATTGATGTGCATGTTGATCCTGTGGCACTGATAGAACGAGCCAATGCTTTGGTCGTTCTAAGAATAAGATTTAATTAAAGCTAATAAAATTTATGTAAAGTGACCACTAACACTTGCTATTACAGTACCAATACAGACCCACTCGTGAACCCGAGGGTGCATGTTCTGCCGGGCGTGCAGCGCGTGAGGGAGGTGTAGTAACTGTTGTCGCCTGTACACACTCAGTTTACTGTTGGATGTAGTTCCCCGAGAGCTGAAAAACTAATGACTGTCGCTGCCTACCCACTCATTCACCGTTGATTACAGTTCCCCAAGATTGGAAACACGAACTGCTGCTGTGGCGGTGCCACCCCCCAGTACCCTAGTACACACTGATCGTCTTCATCCCCCTGCCAACAAATCCCCACAAACGAGAACTGCCACATCTGTTGGGAACGTAGTAATTTCAAAAAAATTCCTACGCACACGCAGGATCATGGTGATGCATAGCAACGAGAGGGGAGAGTGTTGTCTACGTACCCTCGTGAGACCGAAGCGAAGCGTTGGCGCAGCGTAGAGGAAGTAGTCGTCGTCTTCCCGATCCGACCGATCCAAGCACGAAACTCGGCACCTCGAGTTCTAGCACACGTTCAGCTCGATGGCGATCCCGGGCTTCGATCCAGCAAAGCGTCGGGGAGGAGTTCCGTCGGCCTGACGGCGTGGTGGCGATCTTGATGTTCTACCGTCGCGGGGCTTCACCTAAGCACCGCTACAATATGACCGAGGTGGAATATGGTGGAGGGGCACCGCACGGCTAAGGAACGATCACGAGGATCAACTTGTGTGTCTATGGGGTGCCCCTGCCCGTATATAAAGGAGTGGAGGAGGGAGGGCGGCCCTCTCTATGGCGCGCCTAGGGGAGTCCTACTCCCAGGGAGTAGGATTCCCCTTCCTAGTAGAACTAGGAGCCCTTCCAAGTAGTAGGAGTAGGAGGGAAGGAAAGGGAAGGAAAAGGAGAAGGAAGGAAGGCGCCCCCTCCTAGTCAATTCGGACTAGCCAATGGGGAGGGTGCGGCCACCCTTTGAGGCCTTTCTCTCCTTTCCCGTATGGCCCATTAAGGCCCAATACGGATTCCGTAACTCCCGGTACTTCGAAAATACCGAATCACTGGAACCTTTCCGATGTCCGAATATAGTCGTCCAATATATCGATCTTTACGTCTCGACCATTTCGAGACTCCTCGTCATATCCCCGATCTCATCCGGGACTCCAAACTCCTTCGGTACATCAAAACTCATAAACTCATAATATAACTGTCATCGAAACCTTAAGCGTGCGGACCCTACGGGTTCGAGAACTATGTAGACATGACCGAGACACGTCTCCGGTCAATAACCAATAGCGGAACCTGGATGCTCATATTGGCTCCCACATATTCTACGAAGATCTTTATCGGTCAGACCGCATAACAACATACGTTGTTCCCTTTGTCATCGGTATTTACTTGCCCGAGATTCGATCGTCGGTATCTCAATACCTAGTTCAATCTCGTTACCGGAAAGTCCCTTTACTCGTTCCGTAATACATCATCCCGCAATTAACTCATTAGTTGCAATGCTTGCAAGGCTTAAGTGATGTGCATTACCGAGAGGGCCCAGAGATACCTCTCCGACAATCGGAGTGACAAATCCTAATCTCGAAATACGCCAAATCAACAAGTACCTTCGGAGACACCTGTAGAGGACCTTTATAATCACCCAGTTACGTTGTGACGTTTGGTAGCACACAAAGTGTTCCTCCGGTAAACGGGAGTTGCATAATCTCATAGTCATAGGAACATGTATAAGTCATGAAGAAAGCAATAGCAACATACTTAAACGATCGAGTGCTAAGCTAACGGAATGGGTCATGTCAATCACATCATTCTCCTAATGATGTGGTCCCGTTAATCAAATGACAACTCATGTCTATGGCTAGGAAACTTAACCATCTTTGATCAACGAGCTAGTCAAGTAGAGGCATACTAGTGACACTCTGATTATCTATGTATTCACACATGTATTATGTTTCCGGTTAATACAATTCTAGCATGAATAATAAACATTTATCATGAAATAAGGAAATAAACAATAACTTTATTATTGCCTCTAGGGCATATTTCCTTCAGTCTCCCACTTGCACTAGAGTCAATAATCTAGTTCACATCGCCATGTGATTTAACACCAATAGTTCACATCACCATGTGATTAACACCCATAGTTCACATCATCATGTGACCAACACCCAAAGGGTTTACTAGAGTCAATAATCTAGTTCACATCGCTATGTGATTAACACCCAAAGAGTACTAAGGTGTGATCATGTTTTGTTTGTGAGAGAAGTTTAGTCAGCGGTGCGCCACATTCAGATCCGTATGTATTTTGCAAATTTCTATGTCAACAATGCTCTTGCGGAGCTACTCTAGCTAATTGCTCCCACTTTCAATATGTATCCAGATTGAGACTTAGAGTAATCTAGATCGGTGTCAAAACTTGCATCGGCGTAACCCTTTAAGACAAACCTTTGTCACCTCCATAATCGAGAAACATATCCTTATTCCACTAAGGATAATTTTGACCGCTGCCGATGATCTACTCCTAGATCACTATTGTACTCCTTGCCAAAATCAGTGTAGGGTATACAATAGATCTGGTACACAGCATGGCATACTTTATAGAACCTATGGCCAAGGCATAGGAATGACTTTCATTCTCTTTCTATCTTACGTAGTGGTCGAGTTTTGAGTCTTACTCAATTTCACACCTTGTAACACAGGCAAGAACTCTTTCTTTGACTGTTCCATTTTGAACTACTTCAAAATCTTGTCAAGGTATGTACTCATTGAAAAAACTTATCAAGCGTCTTGATCTATCTCTATAGATCTTGATGCTCAATATGTAAGCAGCTTCATCGAGGTTTTCTTTGTAAAACTCCTTTCAAACACTCCTTCATGCTTTGCGAATAATTCTACATTATTTCGATCAACAATATGTCATTCACATATACTTATCGAAATGTTGTAGTGCTCGCACTCACTTTCTTGTAAATACAGGCTTCACATGCAAGTCAGATAAAACTATATGCTTTGATCAACTTATCAAAGCGTATATTCCAACTCGAGATGCTTGCACCAGTCCATAGATGGATCATTGGAGCTTGCATATTTTGTTAGCATCTTTAGGATTTACAAAACCTTTTGGTTGCATCATATACAACTCTTCTTTAATAAATCCATTAAGGAATGCAGTTTTGTTTATCCATTTGCCAGATTTCATAAAATGCGGCAATTGCTAACATGATTCGGACAAACTTAAGCATAGATACGGTGAGAAACTCTCATCGTAGTCAACACCTTGAACTTGTCGAAAACCTTTTGCGACAATTCTAGCTTTGTAGATAGTAACACTACTATCGTCCGTCTTCCTCTTGAAGATCCATTTATTTTCTATGGCTTGCCGATCATCGGGCAAGTCAACCAAAGTCCATACTTTGTTCTCATATATGGATCCCATCTCAGATTTCATGGCCTCAAACCATTTCGCGAATCTGGGCTCATCATCGCTTCCTCATAGTTCGCAATTTCATCATGGTCCAAGAACATGACTTCGAACAGGATTACCGTACCACTCAGGTGCGGATCTCACTCTGGTTTACCTACGAGATTCGGTATTAACTTGATCTGAAGTTACATGATCATCATCATTAGCTTCCTCACTAATTGGTGTAGTAGTCACAGGAACAGATTTCTATGATGAACTACTTTCCAATAAGGGAGCAGGTACAATTACCTTATCAAGTTCTACTTTCCTCCCTCTCACTTCTTTCGAGAGAAACTCCTTCTCTAGAAAGGATCCATTCTTAGCAACGAATGTCTTGCCTTCGGATCTGTGATAGAAGGTGTACCCAACAGTCTCCTTTGGGTATCCTATGAAGACATATTTCTCCGATTTGGGTTTGAGCTTATCAGGATGAAACTTTTTCATATAAGCATCACAACCCCAAACTTTAAGAAATGACAACTTTGGTTTCTTGCCAAACCACAATTCAGATTGTGCCGTCTCAATGGACTTAGATGGTGCCCTTTTTAACGTGAATGCAGTTGTCTTTAATGCATAGCCCCAAAACGATAGTGGTAAATCGGTAAGAATCATCATAGATTGCACTATATCCAATAAAGTACGGTTATGACGTTCGGACACACCATTATCTTTGTGGTGTTCGGTGGCGTGAGTAGTGAAACTATTTCACATTGTTTTAATCAAGACCAAACTCGTAACTCAAATACTCTTCTCCACGATCAGATCATAGAAACTTTATTTTCTTGTTACGATGATTTTCAACTTCTCTCTGAAATTCTTTGAACTTTTCAAATGTTTCAGACTTATGCTTCATTAAGTAGATATACCCATATCTGCTCAAATCATCTGTGAAGGTCGAAAAAATAATGATACTTGTCGCGAGCCTTAATATTCATCGGACCACATACATCGGTATGTATGATTTCCAACAAATCTGTTACTCGCTCCATTGTTCCGAGAACGGAGTCTTAGTCATCTTGCCCATGAGGCATGGTTACGCAAGCATCAAGTGATTCATAATCAAGTGATTCCAAAAGTCCATTAGCATGGAGTTTCTTCCTGCGCTTTACACCAATATGACCTAAGCGGCGATGCCACAAACAAGTTGCACTATCATTATTAACTTTGCATCTTTTGGTTTCAATATTATGAATATGTGTATCACTACGATCGAGATCCAACGAACCATTTTCATTGGGTGTGTAACCATATAAGGTTTTATTCATGTAAATAGAACAACAATTTATTCTCTTACTTAAATGAATAACCATATTGCAATAAACATGATCAAATCATATTCATGCTCAGCGCAAACACCAAATAACAATTATTTAGGTTCAACATTAATCCCGAAAGTATAGGGAGTGTGCGATGATGATCATATCAATCTTGGAACCACTTCCAACACACATCGTTACTTCACCCTTAACTAGTCTCTTTTCATTCCGCAACTCCGCTTGAGTTACTACTCTTAGAAACTGAACCAGTATCAAATACCGAGGGTTGCTACGAACACTAGTAAAATACACATCAATAATCTGTATATCAAATATACCTTTGTTCACTTTGCCATCCTTCTTATCCGCCAAATACTTGGGGCAGTTCCGCTTCTAGTGACCAGTCCCTTTGCAAGAGAAGCACCAGTCTCGTGCTTAGGTCCAGACTTGGGCTTCTTCACTTGAGCAGCAACTTGCTTGCCGTTCTTCTTGAAGTTCCCCTTCTTCCCTTTGCCCTTTTCTTGAAACTAGTGGTCTTGTCAACTATCAACACTTGATGTTTTCTTGATTTCTACCTTCGTCGATTTCAGCATCACGAAGAGCTTGGGAATCGTTTCCGTTATCCCTTGCATATTATAGTTCATCACGAAGTTCTACTAACTTGGTGATGGTGACTAGAGAATTTTGTCAATCACTATCTTATCTGGAAGATTAACTCCCACTTGATTCAAGCGATTGTAGTACCCAGACAATCTGAGCACATGCTCACTGCTTGAGCTATTCTCCTCCATCTTTTAGCTATAGAACTTGTTGGAGACTTCATATCTTTCAACTCGGTATTTGCTTGAAATATTAACTTCAACTCTGGAACATCTCATATGGTCCATGACGTTCAAAACGTCTTTGAAGTCCCGATTCTAAGCCGTTAAGCATGGTGCACTAAACTATCAAGTAGTCATCATATTGAGCTAGCCAAACGTTCATAATGTCTGCATCTGCTCCTGCAATAGGTCTGTCACCTAGCGGTGCATCAAGGACATAATTTTTCTGTGCAACAATGAGGATAAACCTCAGATCACAGATCCAATCCGCATCATTGCTACTAACATTTTTCAACTTAGTTTTCTCTAGGAACATATCAAAAATAAAACAGGGGAGCTAAACGCGAGCTATTGATCTACAACATAGATATGCTAATACTACCAGGAGTAAATTCATGATAAATTTAAGTTCAATTAATCATATTACTTAAGAACTCCCACTTAGATAGACATCCCTCTAATCTTCTAAGTGATCACGTGATCCATATCAACTAAACCATGTCCGATCATCACGTGAGATGGAGTAGTTTCAATGGTGAACATTACTATGTTGATCATATCTACTATATGATTCACGCTCGACCTTTCGGTCTCCGTGTTCCGAGGCCATATCTGTTATATGCTAGGCTCGTCAAGTTTAACTTTGAGTATTCGGCGTGTGCAACTGTTTTGCACCCGTTGTATTTGAGCGTAGAGCCTATCACACCCGATCATCACGTGGTGTCTCAAAGACGAAGAACTTTCATAGCGGTGCATACTCGGGAGAACACTTATACCTTGATAATTTAGTGAGAGATCATCTTATAAAGCTACCGCCGAACTAAGCAAAATAAAATGTATAAAAGATAAACATCACATGCAATCAAAATATGTGACATGATATGGCCATCATCATCTTGTGCCTTTGATCTCCATCTCCAAAGCATCGTCATGATTTCCATCGTCACCGGCATGCCACCATGATCTCCATCATCTTGATCTATATCAATGTGCGTCACATGGTCGTCTCGCCAACTATTGCTCTTGCAACTATTGCTATCGCATAGCGATAAAGTAAAGCAATTATTTGGCGCTTGCATCTTATGCAATAAAGAGACAACCATAAGGCTTCTGCCAGTTGCCGATAACTTCAACAAAACATGATCATCTCATACAACAACTTATATCTCATCACGTCTTGACCATATCACATCACAACATGCCCTGCAAAAACAAGTTAGACATCCTCTACTTTGTTGTTGCAAGTTTTATGTGGCTGCTACGGGCTTAGCAAGAACCGTTCTTACCTACGCATCAAAACCACAACGATAGTTTGTCAAGTTGGTGCTGTTTTAACCTTTGCAAGGACCGGGCGTAGCCACACTCGGTTCAACTAAAGTTGGAGAAACTGACACCCGCTAGTCACCTGTGTGCAAAGCACGGCGGTAAAACCAGTCTCGCGTAAGCGTACGCGTAATGTCGGTCCGGGCCGCTTCATCCAACAATACCGCCGAACCAAAGTATGATATGCTGGTAAGCAGTATGACTTATATCGCCCACAACTCACTTGTGTTCTACTCGTGCATATAACATCAACGCATAAAACCTAGGCTCGGATGCCACTGTTGGGGAACGTAGTAATTTTAAAAAAATTCCTACGCACACGCAGGATCATGGTGATGCATAGCAACGAGAGGGGAGAGTGTTGTCTACGTACCCTCATAGACCGAAGCGGAAGCGTTGACGCAACATAGAGGAAGTAGTCGTACGTCTTCCCGATCCGACCGATCCAAGCACCGAAACTACGGCACCTCCGAGTTCTAGCACACGTTCAGCTCGATGACGATCCCCGGGCTTCGATCCAGCAAAGCGTCGGGGAGGAGTTCCGTCAGCACGACGGCGTGGTGACGATCTTGATGTTCTACCGTCGCAGGGCTTCGCCTAAGCACCGCTACAATATGACCAAGGTGGAATATGGTGGAGGGGGGCACCGCACACAGCTAAGGAACGATCACGAAGATCAACTTGTGTGTCTATGGGGTGCCCCTGCCCCGTATATAAAGGAGTGGAGGAGGGAGGGCGGCCCTCTCTATGGCGCCCTAGGGGAGTCCTACTCCCACCGAGTAGGATTCCCCTTTCCTAGTAGAACTAGGAGCCCTTCCAAGTAGTAGGAGTAGGAGGGAAGGAAAGGGAAGGGAAAAGGAGAAGGAAGGAAGGGGGCGCCCCCCCTCCCTAGTCCAATTCGGACTAGCCAATGGGGAGGGGTGCGGCCACCCTTTGAGGCCTTTCTCTCCTTTCCCGTATGGCCCATTAAGGCCCAATACGAATTCCCGTAACTCCCCGGTACTTCCGAAAATACCCGAATCACTCGGAACCTTTCCGATGTCCGAATATAGTCGTCCAATATATCGATCTTTACCTCTCGACCATTTCGAGACTCCTCGTCATGTCCCCGATCTCATCGGGACTCTGAACTCCTTCGTACATCAAAACTCATAAACTCATAATATAACCGCATCAAACCTTAAGCGTGCGGACCCTACGGGTTCGAGAACTATGTAGACATGACCGAGACACGTCTCGGTCAATAACCAATAAGCGGAACCTGGATGCTCATATTGGCTCCTACATATTCTCGAAGATCTTTATCGGTTAGACCGCATAACAACATCGTTGTTCCCTTTGTCATCGGTATGTTACTTGCCCGAGATTCGATCGTCGGTATCTCAATACCTAGTTCAATCTCGTTACAGCAAGTCTCTTTACTCGTTCGTAATACATCATCCCGCAACTAACTCATTAGTTGCAATGCTTGCAACGCTTAAGTGATGTGCATTACCGAGAGGGCCGAGAGATACCTCTCCGACAATCGGAGTGACAAATCCTAATCTCGAAATCGCCAACTCAACAAGTACCTTCGGACACCTGTATAGCACCTTTATAATCACCCGATTCGTTGTGACGTTTGGTAGCACACAAAGTGTTCCTCCGGTAAACGGGAGTTGCATAATCTCATAGTCATAGGAACATGTATAAGTCATGAAGAAAGCAATAGCAACATACTTAAATGATCGAGTGCTAAGCTAACGGAATGGGTCATGTCAATCACATCATTCTCCTAATGATGTGATCCCGTTAATCAAATGACAACTCATGTCTATGGCTAGGAAACTTAACCATCTTTGATCAATGAGCTAGTCAAGTAGAGGCATACTAGTGACACTCTGTTTGTCTATGTATTCACACATGTATTATGTTTCCGGTTAATACAATTCTAGCATGAATAATAAACATTTATCATGAAATAAGGAAATAAATAATAACTTTATTATTGCCTTTAGGGCATATTTCCTTCAACATCAACTCTGCATGAGAAGAGACTCCAATGGCGATCCGAGGGGTGAGCCTGCTGGATATGGACTTCAGCAAGGAGTTCACCTTTGACTTTGCCAT
Organism: Aegilops longissima; assembly: GCA_021605205.1. Taxonomy (NCBI): domain Eukaryota; kingdom Viridiplantae; phylum Streptophyta; class Magnoliopsida; order Poales; family Poaceae; genus Aegilops; species Aegilops longissima. The sequence continues at coordinate 283,434,746 of CM038679.1, read as the reverse complement.
TCAGACCCATGATCTGGACTCGGTGAAGCTCTGCCTCGCCAAGTTCAAGCAATACCCACAAGAGGAGAAAGTACAAGGTCGTGGGACTAGGACTTGTGCCCATCCATTCATCTCTTTACAGGGACCAGTGGATCACCGTTGCCCAGGTACGCGTGCGGGACGAGGTTCTTGTCTACCACTGCTATAGGGCCACCAGAGGTTCTGGAGCATCTGGTGCAACAAGCATGTCGACATCGAGAAGCAATACAAGATCATCGGCAACGGGCAGGAGAAGCACTCCGTGGTTGACCCTCCCGCGACCATCATCAACCCCTGGTACGCCAACATGAAAGAAGACGTCGATACCAAGAACCTGAACATGTGGGAGGTACCTCTGAATTTTGCCTACATAACCTACATGGCCAAGGACGCATACCCATGCTACGACATGTACAGGCGGGTCTTGGACATGAGGGCGTGTCTGCTTCCCATAACCGACGAGTACACGGACAACCACAGCGTCATGATCAAGCGTGCCATGAAGGTCTTGCTGGTGTACTTTATCTGTTTAAGCACCATCATCATCTAAGTGTTTCATGCATTAGCCTATGTGTCGTAATTATCTGTTTTGTCTGAAATATTTCTTCGAAGAACCCATTAACCTGTTTGCTTTTTTTAGTGGCTATTTGCTCATGTATGTAGCTAGTTCACTGGGCTGCCGTGCTTTGAATTTCCTTCCTCCCAACATATTACCCTTCTTAGATGGACCCAGCAGGTCTCGTACACAGACATCTGGGACCAACCACCTATCCATTTGTATTTCTTTATTTTATTCAATCTTTCATCCTCTTCCTACAACGGTCGGCGGCGCTGCCGCACATGCCTCGGTGACTTATCCTACCCTATGGCGCTAGCCAGGCCATCCCTCTACTCCCACACATTCTCCGGCAGCGGCAGCTCCACCGGCCCACCCTGCATGCGAACAAGTCAACCCTCGTTGAGGGAGTCCTGGATTAGGGGGTGTCTGGATGGCCGGACTATGACCTTTGGTCGGACTCCTGGACTATGAAGATACAAGATTGAAGACTTCGTCCCGTGTCCGGATGGGACTTTCCTTGGCGTGGAAGGCAAGCTTGGCGATACGGATATGTAGATCTCCTCCCATTGTAACCGACTCTGTGTAACCCTAGCCCTCTCCGGTGTCTATATAAACCAGAGGGTTTTAGTCTGTAGGACGAACAACAATCATACCATAGGCTAGCTTCTAGGGTTTAGCCTCTCTGATCTCGTGGTAGATCTACTCTTGTACTACCCATATCATCAATATTAATCAAGCAGGAGTAGGGTTTTACCTCCATCGAGAGGGCCCGAACCTGGGTAAAAACATCGTGTCCCTTGTCTCATGTTACCATCCGCCTAGACGCACAGTTCGGGACCCCCTACCCGAGATCCGCCGGTTTTGACGTTGACATTGGTGCTTTCATTGAGAGTTCCTCTGTGCCGTCACCTTTAGGCCCGATGGCTTCTCCGATCATCAACAATGATGCGGTCCAGGGTGAGACGTTTCTCCCCGGACAGATCTTCGTATTCGGCGGCTTTGCATGCGGGCAATTAAACAGGCCATCTGGAGCAGATCAAAGCTACGCCCGGCCGTCGAGTCAGGTTTGGAAGTTTGAACTACGGCCGACGCCATGGAGACTTGATCTTCGGCGGGTTCGAGCCACAACCAAGCGCCACCGCCTTTATTACGATGGGCATGATCTAGCTCTGCCGCGAACAATGCCACGGAGGTCGCACCGATGTCGCTCCGACCCTTAGCTCGGGCCGATCGCACTGTCGAGGACAGGTGGCTGGACACCGCTCGAACTGCAATCTCTCGGCGATCGAGGCGAACACCATTCTGTCGCTGCGGCTTCGTGGCTCCAAGGCGCCGAACTCCGCTCTGGACTCTAAACCTTCCGCGCCCCTGCTAATCGAAACCGATTGGGCGCCGATCATGGAGTTCACCGCCGCGAACATCTTTCAGCACTCGCCCTTCAGCGACATTCTGAATTCGCTAAAGTCTCTCTCTTTATCAGGAGAGCCCTGGCCGGACTATGGTCAGCAAGGTTGGGATGCGGACGACGAAGAAATTCAAAGCCCACCCACCACCCACTTTGTAGCCACTGTCGATGATTTAACCGACATGCTCGATTTCGACTCCGAAGACATCGACGGTATGGACGACGATGTAGGAGACGAACAGGAACCAGCGTCTATAGGCCACTGGACAACCACCCCATCTCACGATGTATACATGGTGGACACACCTAAAGGAAACGACGACGAGGAACAAATGGACACAACGAGGGATCGTTCCCTCGAAAAGCAATCAAAGCGGCGGCGTAAGCGCTGCTCCAAACGCCACCTCGACAGAGAAAGCAGCCATACAGACCCAGCCATAGAGCAGGGCGAACCGGCGGACGACGAACATGCCATCGAGCAACCGTCCGAATAGGGAAACTCGGATAAACAACCCGTCCCTGGCGAAGACAACAGTCCGGACGACCTCACGCCGGGCAAGTTGCTGGAGCAGAAGAACCTCCAAAAAAGGCTCGTCGCCACTGCGCGTAGCCTGAAAAAGCAGAAGCGGAAGCTCAAAACAGCGGAATATGCACTCAGAATTAGATGGAGCAAAGTACTCAACACCGCAGACAAATACAGCGACAGTCGCCACACAAAGAGCTATCCGAAGCGAAAATTACATCCAGAATTTGATGATGAGGCCTTAGAGCCTCCGCAATAAAATAATAAGGAAGCCACCCGGTCGGACAAACGACCCCATGGCCAACACAGTGCGGCAAAGGACGCCGCACACAAGCCGGCACGCGATCCGCTGGGACTCGCATCAAAAGATGGCCTAGACAGATCTATCTATGGGCCAAGAAAGCAAGCTCTAGTAAGCAATGCAACACATCAAATATCCGAACATCGCGGTATGCCCAGATATAGGGGTGTCGCACACCCCCTATGTTTCACCGATGAGGTGCTGGATCATGAATTTCCAGCGGGATTCAAGCCCGTAAACATAGAGGCATCTGACGAACAACAGACCACAGAGTCTGGATTGAGGATTACATCCTCCACATACACATGGCTAGAGGAGATGATCTCCACGCCATAAAGTACTTACCCCACAAACTCAAAGGGCCAGCCCGGCATTGGCTTAAAAGCCTTCCCGAAAACACCATTGGAAGTTGGGAAGAGCTCGAGGATGCTTTTCGGGCAAATTTTCAAGGGACCTATGTCCGACCTCCGGATGCGGATGATTCAAGTCATATAACTCAACAACCCGGAGAGTCAGCCCGGAAACTCTGGAACAAATTTCTTACTAAAAAGAACCAGATAGTCGACTGTCTGGAAGCCGAAGCCTTAGCAGCTTTCAAACACAGCGTTCGAGACGAATGGCTTGCCAGACACCTCGGCCAAGAAAAGCCGAGAACAATGGCCGCATTAACAAGCCTCATGACCCGCTTTTGCGCAGGAGAGGATAGCTAGTTGGCAAGATGCAGTACCAGCGACCCAAGTACATCCGAAGTTAGGGATGGGAATGGGAAACCGCGACGCAGCAAGGACCAGCGCCGGACCAAGGGAAACAGCCCGAAGAGCATGGAAGTCAACGCCGGATTCAAAAGCTCTCGGCAGAATCAGAAAAAGCTGCCCCCCAAGGATAACAGGGACAAGCTAGCTAACTTAAACAAAATCTTGGACAAGATATGTCAAATCCACAGTACTCCCGGGAAGCCTGCAAACCATACCCACAGAGATTGTTGGGTCTTCAAGCAATCCGGCAAACTCAACGCCGAACATAAGGGGCTCGACACACCAAGCGAGGACGATGACGAACCCCACAAGCAGAGCACCGGAAAACAAAAGAACTTCCCACAAGAAGTCAAAACAGTAAATTCACTTCACGTGACAAAAGGGGAGGACAGAGTGGCGCCCATAGAGATACGCGCCATACGGCCTACCACAGAGGAGTCCCGCCACTGGTTGTTAAAACCAATCACCATCGACCATCAGGATTACTCTAGAAGTATCCGGAACGCAGGCTGGACTGCCTTGGTATTAGATCCGATAATTGACGGACTCCACTTTACACAAGTCCTAATGGACGGCGGCAGTGATTTAAACTTGCTATATCAGGACACAATCCACAAAATGGGGATAGACCCAACAACAATTAGCCATAGCAACACTTCCTTTCAAGGGTAACGCCAGCCCGGATGCCCATTATACGGGCTCTATCCTGCTAGAAGTTATGTTCGCTCACCCGACAACTTCCGCCGTGAAAAGTGACCTTCCACATCGCCCCATTTACAAGTAGCTATCAAGCACTCTTTGGGGCCTTGAAGCTTCGTCCGCTTTAACGCAATACCGCATTATGCATCCCTTATACTTAAAATGCCCGGTCCACGAGGCATCATCTCATTAAAGGAAATATCGAGTGTTCCTCGGCGCGGAAGATTGTGCGGCTGCCTTAACAGCCACACACTAAACCGCTTCACTAATCAAAGCATCTAAACAGGTCGTTCGGACCCGGACATAGCTAGACAAGTCCGGCGTAAACATACAAGGGCTTACTAGCCGCATACCCCCGTTCAAGGGGCTCCACGCATGTACAACAAGAGACAATAAAGCTCAATTTTATTCATTTTAAAAAAATGTACTTTGTTTATTTAATATAACGTACATTTTCGCACGATCTTTTTCAACTAAGTTCCTCTCTTTTACAGATGAACACCGTGCTACACCCGTCGAGATACTGAGACAACGGAGAACCTGACGCAGACGTGCAGTAGGGACCCGTTGCAAGGATTCTTTTCAGATTAAGACCCTGCGTAAACCTTTTTTACTGTCTCTTGTTGATACACATCCCCCGGTTTATTGCTATAACCGAGGTGGAGGCTGGCGTCTTGGCATTGGCCATGTCAGGACTTTGCGCGTACCTGGACACCAGGGGCTTATTACTAAGGGCGTTGTTCATCCCGTTTTCATAAAGACCGAATACCTTAAGGAGTGTTCGGTGTCGCGAGTTTGGCCTTATATGCATCAGCTCCGAATCATGTCTTTGGTCAAATGTTGGGTTTGCCCGGCTCCTGTGTTTTGCTGCCTTACATTCCGCTCTATCGGCTAAGGCGGCACCGGAGAACTCTGCGATTGTGCCCGTTCGCCGGCGAGCACCTCGATGAAAGCCAAAACTGATCATCATGATGTAGCGTGAGACTGGTCAACCACTCGATGACCCACCAGAATCTTTAGGATTCCTCCGCATTAACGAAGGGCGTTTCGGTCAGGCACACACGCCCGCAATTGGGCGAAGCGGTGCCCTAGGGGCTATATAGTAGCCCCACTGTCAAACTCCTATGGCTAGGTGAAAGTGATAAAGCATTATAGTCCGGTTGCCTAGTTCGCTACGCTATCACCTCCTTTATAGGACCAATACGTTGGATCAAGTGTGAAAATGCACCTTCTGCGAACACCCCCGCATTATATGCGTGGGGGCTGAAGCCGAAGACTGCCATCTTTCAGGTTATATACACATATACATTAAACGGCCGCACATGAGGTATTTTAATTCTTGCAGGCACAAGTATAAAAAGCTTTTATATTAAATCGAAACATTGTTTTACAATTATACATGTTATTCGAACATGATGTCCTTCGAGCACTTCGTCTCTACTAAACGAGCGCCCTACAGAACTTCCTGAAAATAGTGCTCGGCAGGTACTCGGATCCCGTCCGAATCTTGGGATGCAACGTTGGTGGCCTTCATCTCCGCCCAGTATGTCTTGACATGGGCAAGAGCCATCCGCGCACCCTCTATGCATGCTGACCTCTTCATCACGTTGATATGCGGCACCGCACCAAGGAACTGCTGCACCAAACCAAAATAACTCTTCGGCTCGGGCTTTTCCGGCCACAGATGACTCACGACATCCTTCATGGCGAGTCCGGATAACCTATTCAGCTCCGCCCATTCGGCCAAACGCTCGGATAATGGAAGGGGGCGCTCTGGATTATGGAACTGCGACCAAAAATGCTTTTCCACTTCGTGATCCTATTGATCTCGGAAGTGTTCGGCCGCGTCTGCGGCACTTGCCGCCATCCGCCGCACTCCACAGCCGGTCCAACTGAGCATACTTAGGATCCCCGAACTTCATCCGCAGCATAAAGGGCTTTCCAGCCGTGATATCTCTGGCCTGACGTAGCTCCTGCTTTATGGCTCTCATTGCAGAGCGAGCATCCTTGGCCTCGGTAGTGGCCTTTTCCGGGTCCTTTTGTTCCGCCCGATCTTCTTTTTCAAGAAGCTTGCAGCGGTCGGCAGCATCCTTCAACTTCACAGCCATCTCGGCAATTTCCTTCCTGCTTCGGCAGTGAGCAGCCTGTTCGGCCTTCAGCTCTTCGGCCGCCTTTAAGGCAGCCGCATCACTTTTTCTGGCCTGCTCCTTGGCTCGGGCGAGTTCCGCCCGAAGGTTCTCCATGGCAGCGGCACCATCTGCATCAAGCATACATTTTGTAAGGCACGGGCATCAAGCCCCCTTACCAGGTGTCCGCGGAGAAATTGCATACCTTGTGAATCGTCAAGCCGCTTGTTGACAAGCGCGGTGTCGGCATCCGCCACGTCAAGTTGCCGCTTTAGCTCAGCAAATTCATCAGTCCGGCTAGCCACCGGACACTTCTCCACCTACATAGGAAGAGCGACATGTTATACCTGGGATTATGATCCTCGGTGCGCTGTCCTTTTTGACAACGCACCGAGTCTCAGGGGCTACTATCTATACAGGGTGCATCTTTTATATGCGGAACTGTCAAAAGGTACATCATTTCGCGTACCTCAAAACCTGTCAGTAAACTCCTGACGGCCTCGTGCAACCCACTTTCTGCGGATGAAATCCTTTCAATCACCGTGCCCATCAGTGCACGATGTTCTTCTGAGATAGACGTTCGCCCGAGAAGATCCTTCAGCTCCTCCGACCGTCCACCAGACGGTGCCGGACTCGTCCGATGGCCTTTTCCGAAGGCCGGACACGTAGGGCTTTGGGGAGCCATACGGCTGATTTTCGGCCCTGCCGGATTCGGAGAAACCCTCCGTGATGACACCTCAGGGTCACCCGCCTCGCAAGGCGGTATGGCAGGGGGAGGCGTTCCGCTCTCCATCATCTCCGAACGAAGATCCCCTGAAGATGAGCTCTGCTGAGAAGGGCTGAGATCCGAACTACAAGGTAAGAATTCAGTTGTCTTTCTCAGGAACAGAATAGGGATGTCTCTTATTTTAAAACTCCCCTCTCTACTTATGGCTCGCTGGAGGGCTGATCCCCTTGAGGGCACAGTGCGGCCGAGGCACCTCCCGGCGCAGGACCCTCTGACAAAGATCTCTTCCCCCGCTTTGAGACCATGGTCTCCGGGTCTTCAGAGGCGGTCCTATTTTTTCCCTGGATGGAGGGATTCTCGATCCCTCCTTTCCGGATAGCCTCCTTCGAGGAGACGGTAGCTTCCTTGTTCCCCCGTTCGCCTTCTTCCAAAGGCGCAACCTCCAGCATCCTGGTTAACACGGGATCCGACGTGGTCTCGGGAAGGGGGGCCGGACACCTGATCAGCTTTGCTTTCGCTATCCACTCCTGTTTAAAGGGACAACTCTTTTAAGGACAATTTTATGACGAATATACGGATAGCATGTCCGGGTACAGGGCTACTTACTTGAGTATGCGGGCGATTGCAGCTTAGACCTGCGTCCTCGGTCAAGTCCGGACACATTGCTTGTGATCCGAAGAACAATTTATACATCTCCATGGGCGTCACGCCCGTAAAGTGTTGGAGAGCTCATGGTCCCTCCGGATTAAACTCCCACAGGCGGAGGGGGCGGAGTTTGCAGGGCAAAGTGCGGTGAATCAACATGACCTGCGCCACTACGGCCAGGTTGATGTCTCTTTCCAGGACTTGAATGCGGCCCTGCAACAAGGGCACGTCCTTGGACGGCCCCCAGTTAAGCCCTTTATTGACCCATGATGCCAGCCGTGGGGGAGGACCCGAGCGAAAGGCATGAGGCGCCACCCACTTGGTGCCCCTGGGAGCTGTGATATAAAACCACGCTCGTTGCCATAAGCTAAACTCCTCTTGAAAAGAGCCCTCGGGCCATGGAGCATCAGCATTCTTGCTTATAACAGCCTCTCCGCACTCCGCTTGCTGCCCCTTGATCATCTTCGGCTCTACTTTGAAGGTCTTAAGCCACAATCCGAAGTGAGGGGTAATGCGGAGGAAGGCTTCGCACACGACAATGAACGATGAGATGTGGAGGATGGACTCCGGATCCAAGTCGTGAAATTCTAACCCATAATAAAACATGAGCCCCCTCACGAAGGGGTCCATCGGGAAGCCTACACCACGCTCTCACCAGGCTTGGGAGTGGGAATAACCTGCCCTTGAGCAGGCAGCCTATGAGAAATTTCGCCGGTTAAATACCTGGCATCTCTCAGCTTTAGCACGTCTTATTCCGTAACGGAGGAAGGCATCCACCGGCCTTAAAGGTCGGGCCGACATCATCGAAGGTCAGGCGCTGAATCTGGAGCTTTGGGTGTTGGAACTCGAGGCGAGAGGCGGATTCAATTGAGATTGAAAGAAAAGAGTAGAGCCTTGGTCTCTTTATAAAGAGGTTAAATACCAGGAGCCCTCCCTGTGACCGTTTGGGACTCGCCTTCGATAGAGGAGACGTGCCAACGGGCACGATTGGGTTACCCATGCCCGTATAGATGAGAATCCTGGAATAAGGGGACACGATCTCTGCGTTGACAAGACGTGCCAAGGAAACCGCCTCTCTAAACGCGCTGAGGTGGGACAGTAAAAACGATTCAAATAAAGGCTTGGCCGTGGTGTGATGACACGCTGCGAAATACGTCAACAGATTGGATTTGTGTAAATATTATTCTCTCTACGGTGGTATGTGGAAATTATTTTGCAGAGCCGGACACTATCCTTGTGTTCAAAATCTTCTATGAAGTATTCGGAGGAGGAACCCGCCTTGCAATGCGAAGACAAATTGCGCCCGGACTCGTCGTCATTGAAGCCTGGTTCGAGGGCTAATGAGGAGTCTGGATTAGGGGTGTCCGGATGGCGGACTATGTCCTTTGGCGAACTCTGGACTATGAAGATACAAGATTGAAGACTTCGTCCCGTGTCCGGATGGGACTTTCCTTGGCGTGGAAGGCAAGCTTGGCGATACGGATATGTAGATCTCCTCCCATTGTAACCGACTTTGTGTAACCCTAGCCCTCTCCGGTGTCTATATAAACTGGAGGGTTTTAGTCCGTAGGACAAACAACAATCATACCATAGGCTAGCTTCTAGGGTTTAGCCTCTCTGATCTCGTGGTAGATCTACTCTTGTACTACCCATATCATCAATATTAATCAAGCAGGAGTAGGGTTTTACCTCCATCGAGAGGGCCCGAACCTGGGTAAAAACATCGTGTCCCTTGTCTCCTGTTACCATCCGCCTAGACGCACAGTTCAGGACCCCCTATCCGAGATCCACCGGTTTTGACACCGACACTCGTACTCCCCTTCGCATGCATATTCCTGATACGTCTCCGATGTATCTATATTTTATGAAGTATTCATGACATGTTTATAACAATTTTATATGGCTTTGGTATGATTTGATTAGAACTAACCCGGACTGACGCCGTTTTCAGTAGAAGTACCGTGGTGTTGTTTTTTTGCAGAAATAAAAGTTCACGGAATGGGCAGAAAACTTACAGAGATTTTTTTGGAAAATATAAAAAATACAGGAGCAAAAAGATACCAGAGAGGAGTCCCGAGGCAACCACAAGGGTGGGGGTGCACCATGCCCCCTATCTTGTCACCGCCTCGTGGACCCTCTTGACTTGCCCCCGACGCCAAAAGCTCCCATAAATTGAGGAAACTCCAGAACGAAACCTAGATCGGGAGTTCCGCTGCCGTAAGCCTCTGTAGCCATGAAAAATCCATCTAGGCCCTCTCCGGCACCCTGTCGGAGGGGCCATCATCATCGGAGGCCCTGGAGGAGGATCTCGGAGGGGGCCATCATCACCATGGAGGCCAAGGACCAGAGGGAGAACCTCTCCCCATCTAGGGGGAGGCCATGGAGGAGGAAGCACAAGGGGGAGACTCCCCCTCTCGGTGGAGCCGGAGTGCCATCGGGGAACCATCGCCACGGTGATCGTCTTCATCAACATCACCATCTTCATCACCATCCTCATCTCTTTTACGCTGTCCACTCTCCCGCACCCCGCTGTAATCCCATACTTGAACATGGTGCTTTATGCCACATATTATGATCCAATGATGTGTTACCATCCTATGATGTTTTGAGTATATTTATTTTGTCCTTTTGGTTGTTTGATGATCTAGATTGGTTTGAGTTGTATGTTTTATTTTGGTGCTGTCCTATGGTGCCTTCCATGCCGCGCACACGTGAGGGATTCCCGTTGTAGGGTGTTGCAATACGTTCATGATACGCTTATAGTGGGTTGCTAGAGAGACATAAGCTTAAACGCGAGTAAGGCGGTTGTTGCGTATGGGATAAAGGGGACTTGATACTTTAATGCAATGGTTGGGTCTTACCTTAATGATCTTTAGTAGTTGTAGATGCTTGCTAGAGTTCCAATCATTAGTGCATATGATCCAAGAAGAGAAAGTATGTTAGCTTATGCCTCTCCCTCATATGAAATTGCAAAGACGACTACCGATCTTGTTAACATTTGCCTAGGACAATTCCGCACACCGATCCATCATTATTCCACACTCCCTATTTATAGTGTATAGTAATATATTCTAACTTTATATTAACAACACCTACATTTATACCATGCAAAGCTATCCTCTTCATACCCACAACGTAGTTTTATTTCTCCTTTCTAGTTGGAAGCAAGTGTTCGATGTACGTAGAGTCGTATCAGTGGCAGATAGGACTTGAGAGAATAATGATCTTACCTTTAGCTCCTTGTGGGTTCGATACTCCATACTTATCACTTCCATCTTTGGAAATTGCTATGATGATTCCTTGCACTTGGGGATTATCAAGCTCTTTTCTGGCGCCGTTGCCAGGGAGGTACAATGTGGGGTTGATATTCTCGCGTGTGCTTATTTTCTCTCTTCACTAAGTAGATTTTGTTTTTCCTTTTGTTTTTATTTAGTTGTGGGTGAAACAAACAATCTTAAAAAAATGAAAATACAAAAAAATTACTTGCCTCTTTTTCCTAAATACTTTTTTGTCAAAAAGAGAAGTGATTGGAAGGTTATGCATTGGAGAAGGGAGGGTCGACCTTGAACACTTGTGTTCATCTCATGGAAACAATGTAGAATTTTTCATGGAAGTATCTCAAAAATAAGTATCCCCTTGTACATATTCATTGTATTATAAAATTAATGTGCCAAGGTTTGGCTTTAGAACGTTTAAATTGCTTGTTTGGTGTGTGCAGCAGAAAAACATAAACTTTGGCTGTAGTGTTTAAACTTTTATTTTTTACTGGAGCATGATAAAATCTTGAAATTTTTACACATTACCGCTCTGAAAGTTGTTTATATTGTCCTAATATTTTATAATTTTTGAAGTTATAGAAGTATATGAAAGTTCCAAATTGCTATAGACTGTCCTATTCTTGACATATGTTGTCCACTTATTTTGATGAATCTATGGGTAGTATCGGGTGGTATGAACGATGGAGAATTTGGAATACAGTAGATATAATGCTAATATGAAATTGGTATGAGTTTACAATAGTATCTAAAGGTAGTGATTTGCTTTATTATACTAACGGATCTCACAAAGTTTTTTGTTAAGTTTTGTGTGTATGAAGTGTTCGAAGAACGAGGAGTTACCAATATGAGAAGAATAAGGAGAGGCAAGAGTTCAAGCTTGGGGATGCCCAAGGCACCCCAAGTAAATGTTTCAAGGATACTCAAGCATCTAAGCTTGGGGATGCCCCGGTTGGCATCCCATCTTTCTTCTTCAACAATTATCGGTATACCTCGGTTTTTGTTTTGTTCACATGATATGCGTCTTTTGTGTTTATTTCTCTTTCTTTTCCATTATGCTCCATGCTAGTGTGAGATAACCTGTCATTGATTTGTAGAATTCTCTTTGTGCTTCACTTAAATCTTTTGAGTATGGCTTTATAGAATGCCCCCCTCCACAACGTAGTTTTATTTCTTGTTTCTAGTTGGAAGCAAACGTTCGGTGTACGTAGAGTCGTATCAGTGGCAGATAAGACGACAGAATATTGATCTTACCTTTAGCTCCTTGTGGGTTCGACACTCCATACTTATCACTTCCACCTTTGAAAATTTCTACGATGATTCCTTGCACTTGGGGATTATCACTTCCCCAGCTCCGGTTCGTTCGGTCCGAGGTCTCGACGTCGTCCTCCGCCTTGGTGCTCCTGCCGCGGCGCCGCAGTCTGTTGTTCCCAATGTGGTCAACAAAATGAGAGGAATCGGGAGAAGACTGTTCGTCGAGAGGCTGACAGTCCTGGGCCCACCAGGTCCATGGCCTAGGTTTTGTTGTTTAACATGCGCATCCCATGACATGCAGACATAGTTGATCCATGTGGTTTCAACTTTTTTTTGGGGTCCAGCAGGTATCAAGCGGTCTCTGGGCCTCCTAGCCTAGCTTTTCTATAACATCAGCAGCCCAAGTTATGTTTGTTTTTTTCAAGACGACGCACATCTCAGTTCTATTTTTCTATAACAACGCAAAACTGAACCTATGTTTTCCCTTCTATAATAGTATATATATATATATATATATATATATATATATATATATATATATATATATATATATATATATATATATTTCTATCTTATTTAATTACATATATATAATTGAAACAACATAAGGTTCCATTAAACCTGTCGTTCGTCCAACCATTATATAGACCTTCCCACTTCCTTTCATTTTCGTTTTTATTAATCCTATATCTGAATTTTCTCTCACTTTCTTTTTGGATGTAATCTGAGTTTTCTCCCAGTAATTTTCCCTAGAACCATTTCAACTATCCCATGTCTAGCCTAAAAGCTAATAACACCCCACGTCCTATTAACTCATAAAATTAAAATGATATTTTGTTTCATAAATCAGAAGTTCTTAAAATAATAATAATAATAATAATTGTTTATATATAACTTTGACATGTTAACTCCTGGTAATTGCGTACATAAGCTTGCAAAGATTTTACTGACCAATGCAGTAATGGACGTGCAATCATGTGTTTATGTTTTTATAACATTTCTCCGTCCAACCCAACATGATATTTTCACCCAGCCCAACAAGTCCATGGATTTCGAGAAAAATGCAAATGGGCATTAAATTCTAACATAATATATAAACGGGCTGCATAGACGCTACATCATTGTTTCACCCAGCCCACCAAATGGACTAAAAACCCAAATGGACTGGCTGACATGTGGGCCAGTAGGTCGAAGCCTAAGCAATTCCGCAAAAAATAAAAATACAAAGGTCGAAGCCTAAGGAAGGCGTTGGATTTACATCCAACGTCCGACATTCTTCTTCAATATCTTGCCTTCTTCCCCCAGCGCTGCTGGGACAGCCTGCTCCAGCCTCCGGCGTCCAGCGGCGCTTGTTTTGCATGCCTCGCAGCGAAATGCTACCCTATTGATGGCCAGGCCATCCTTCCACTCCTCTGCACCTCCTGTTATTCTCTGCCGAGTGTAGACCCACCCCGCACCCGAACCAGTCAAGTTTCCCACTCCTTTCCGTCTGTGACTCCACTGCCGCATCTTCCCCATCTCTGGGGCATTCCAGTCCGGGCCTCGCCTCATCCACCGGCCTTGGTGCGCACTGCACGGTGTGGTCAACGTGGTCAACAAACGAGAGTCATCGGAACATGATTGTATGTGGAGAGGCTGGCAGTGGGGATGCACCACGCCCATGGACGCATGCATGCAACTGCATCCTTTTTACCCTGACAAATAATGTTTTATCCCCCTGACAGATGGGACCACCAGCTACATCTTCGCATGCAAGGAAGTGCATCCTTATTACGGGCAAAAAAATGATTCTTTCCCTTGGCAGCTGGGACCCATCATCTATATCTTTGCACGGAAGGAAGTGCGACCTTATCCTCCCTGACAGCTGGGACCCACCCGGTCGAAGCGTACATAACGTTGTCTATCTGTTCGCGAACGTGTACATACAAACTGGTTGATCGGTTTCTCTGCAGCGATGAACTATGGCCGAGTAAGGAGCGACACATGTCCTACTAGAGGCGCGGACGTAGCATGTCACGCAGTCCCGTCTATATCATGAACATGTACGTACAACCACACTGCAAGAAAATAAATACAGCTACACACATACATACGGGCATGGTCTAGTATGCAGACAGTGACATCGTCCTATTCATCAGCAGCCAACCGGCTGGGTCGCAACAGAGGAAACAACATCGTGTTCATCAGGAGGCAATCGACTTGGATGGAACAGCCGAAACAACGTCTGGCGTACAGCAGAACGGAGGAAACGACCTTCTGTTCGACCACGTACGGTTGAAACAACGTCCTGTTCATTGGGAAGGGTTTGGTGTACCGCAAAACGGAGGAAACAGACTTGTGTTCAAGTTCCTACGGTCGAAACGGGGTCCTGTTGATCGGGAGGGGTGTGGCGTATCGCAAAACGGAGGAAACATAATTCTGTTGGAGCGCCTACAGTCGAAACGGGGTCCTGTTCATCCACCATCTACTACCTTGCTCCTGCCTCCACCAGCCACTGTTCATCCAACGTTGACTTCCTCCAGCCTCCACCAGCTACTGTTCATTAACGGGCTACCGTTCATCCAGACTTTACCGGCTACTGTTCATATAGCCTCCACGGGGTCCTATTCATCCACCCCAACCGGCTGGGGTGCGGCGGCCTCCTCGAGGTCATGTTCATCCAGCGTCAACGGCCTACTACCACGGGTCTTGTTCATCCAACCCCCACCGGGAACTGTTCATCCACAGCCAACCAACCGGCTCGACTAACCGCGTCTCGACTCGTTCTACGTACCACACGCACGGTAGCAACAGTCACTATTCATCGAGAGGCAACCCAACACCAGCTGGCTACGTCTCACACAGGGGCTCGATCAGCTTCAGTAAGCAGCGATAGTGATCTATCGCTTGGTTCAGTTAGTAGCAGCAGCGAAGGAATCACTCGGGTCCAGTAAGCAACGAATGAATCGCTTGGGTTCAGTTAACAGCCAAGGGATCGATCACTCGGGTTCAGTAACGTAGCTAGCAGTGCGATCGCTCGGGTTCACTTAGAGCCCAACGCCTCAACGCACACACGCGCGTACGTATACGAGAGAAACTCGCTAACCTCCGTGCATCGCTTGGCCCCAACCACCCACCGTAACCGGGAACTCCCTGATATTTTCCTCGCCCTCGCTTCTACCATGATTTTTTTCCGTCATGGACGGCCCAAAGAATGTCATGCAGGTGCGTCTCCAACCCGCCCAGGACGAAAAGCCCATTTTCTGTCATGATTTTTTGTCATAGAAGTAGGAGACCACCACATCTATGATAATACGTGCTTTTGTCACAATTATCGTCACAGAAGTGTCATAAGCATGACAGAAATTTTTTCCGTTCGGCCCAAAATGTAACGGATGTATCTTTTTTTGCACCGCATGTCAATTCCGGAAAGTCCCCATATGCACAATTCGAATTTGGTACTATTCAGCCTAAAACATAATTTTAATGGTGTTAAACATGCAAAGTAAATGCACCATGCTAATCTACTCATTTTTCTACCCCATTTACATATAAAGTTCATTTAATTCGGAGCTACGATTATCTAGTTATGAAATAAACCATTTTAGCATGCCATTAATGCAAAATTAATCAAACGGCAAATTTAAACATTTTGAACATGGATGAAAGTTGCAAATTGTGAAACTACATGAAATTCTATGCATTTTACTTATACGAGATGTTTTATTTGGATGCACGGTTAAATTGTTATTAGCATTTATATCATGGCATTTTGTGAATATGGAAAACAGAAAAAGAAAAGGAAGGAAAACAATAGGGGACATGGTCTGGGCCAGCCACGGTCAGTGACGAGGGGGTCCGGGTGCTGAGGTGGCAGGAGCATCGGTGTGGGGAGGTGTATGTACACAGAGAGGCTGGCAACTGGAGTCCCACTGTCATAGAGAGGAGAAAATAAATAGAAATAAAAGGGTGGTATGGATTGCGCCCGTGGGGGATCGTACCCGGTTCGCTGGTGTAGACAAGTAAGGCTTGAGCCAGTGAGATAGGCTAGGGGGTGTTTGACACAGTGGAGGTAGAGTTACTCTTGAACCAGTACAAATCGGAAGCTAGCTTCCTCATTGTTGGCAGAGAAGAAGGCGACGACGCCGGCGAGCAATGGCGGCACAGCAGAGCTCATGAGGCAGCAGCGGGGGTGCGGAATAGGGGTCATGTTGAGCCTGAAAGGGCACGTGAGTGAACAGCTGCTGCTAGCCGATGTCGTGTGCGTGCATGAGAAGCGGAGCAAGGAGTGTAGTGAGTGCGGCGAAGTGAGCACGCGCTCATGCTCATCTCGGGCCATCTCGTCGCTGGCGAACTGAGGCAAGGGTGAGCTGGAGTATGGGCAATACAAGCGGGTGTGCATGCGGGCGAGTGTTGTAGCTGCTGCGTGCGCGTGTGGTGCGGGTGTGCCTCATGCACAAGGGTCCAAACGGAGGAGTGATACGTCTCCAACGTATCTATAATTTTTTATTGTTCCATGCTATTATATTATCTGTTTTGGATGTTTTATATGCATTATTATGCTATTTTATATTATTTTTGGGACTAACTTATTAACCCAGAGCCCGGTGCCAGTTTCTGTTTTTTTCCTTGTTTTTGAGTTTTATAGAAAAGGAATATCAAACGGAGTCCAAACGGAATAAAACTTTACGATGATTTTTCTTGGACTAGAAGGAAAACGTAGGAATTGGAGAAGTCAAAGGAGTCCCGAGTCGGCCACAAGCCTCAAGGGCGTGCCCTGGGGGGGCTGAGGGCTTGTGGGCCCCTAGGAGCTCCTCTAACCCTAATTCTTGGCCTATAATTTCAGAAACATTCCTAAACCAATAGAAGCGTCCACCAAAATACTTTCCCGTTGCCGCAAGCCTCTGTTTCCATGAGATCCCATCTTGGGGCCTTTTCTGGCATCCTGCCGGAGGGATTCGATCACGAAGGGCATCTACATCAACTCTATTGCCCTACCGATGAAGCATTAGTAGTTTACCACAGACCTACGGGTCCATAGCTATTAGCTAGATGGCTTCTTCTCTCTCTTTGATCTTCAATACAAAGTTCTCCTCGATGTTCTTGGAGTTCTATCTGATGTAATATTCTTTTGCAGTGTGTTTGTCGAGATCCAATGAATTGTGGATTTATGATCAGATTATCTATGAATAATATTATTCGAGTCTTCTCTGAGTTCTTATATGCATGATTTGATATCTTTGTATTTCTCTTGGAATTATCGGTTTGGTTTGGCCAACTAGATTGGGTTTTCTTGCAATGGGAGAGGTGCTTAGTTTTGGGTTCAATCTTGCGATGTCCTTACCAAGTGACAAAGTAGGGATAGTGAGGCACGTATTGTATTGTTATCATGATGGGTAAAAAGATGGGGTTTTCATCATATTGCTTGATTTTATCCCTCTACATCATGTCATCTTACTTAAGGCGTTACTTCGTTCTTATGAACTTAATACTCTGGATGCATGCTAGATAGAGGTCGATGTGTGGAGTAATAGTAGTAGATGCAGGCAGGAGTCGGTCTACATGAAATGAACATGATGCCTATATTCATAATCATTTCCTTGGATATCCACTACAAAAAAATACACTTCCGTGATGATACGTGTTTGTCGCAGTAGGTCGCGTTTTTTGTCATGCATGTACATCCATGATGATTTTATGACAGAATCAAGATAGTCATACCTGTGCTGTCGTAGAAGTGTTCCATGACATTACCAAAATTATCATCACGGAAGTGTCCACTTCCATGACGATAAATCACACGTCATAGAAGTGCTTTCGTCAAGGGTGACCGACATGTGGCGGAACGCCGTTAAGCTATCGGGTCGGGTTTTGGATCCGATAGCCCGTTAACAGCCCCGGCCAATGGGGATTTTCCACGTGTAAAATCATCATTGGCTGGAGGAAACACGTGTCAGCTCATCGTTGGGACAGATGTCATCCACTCATTGGACGGAAGGCGCCTATGATATGTCGACACGTGGCACAGCCCAACAGAGGCCCGTTCCTGTGAAAAGGCCGGCCTAGTAAAAATTAGCAGGCCAGCCCATATAAGGCCTACTTGTGTCAGGTCCATTTAAGCCCACGGCCCATACGAGATGTGCCAATTCGGCCCGTCAACAGCCCGTTAAAGATTTGACACCATTGCAGCCCATCGTCAGTTCGAGCCCGTTGACAGCCCGCTATATATTTGGGCTCAATATCGGCCCGATGAGATTTCGGCCTGTTAACGACCCATTTAATGGATGGGCCAATTTTCAGGATGTACATCTTTCGGCCTATTAGCGACCCATTTAAATGTTGGGCTAATTTCTGGCTCGGTGTGTCTTTCAGCCTGTTGACGGCCCATAAATCTGATGGGCCATTTGTTGTCGGACCTGAGTTTCGGCCTTTTAGCGGCCCATTTAAGTGTTGGGCCAATTTCTGGCCCGGTGTCACTTTCAGCCTGTTGACGGCCCATAAATCAGTTGGGCCATTTGTAGTCGGACCTGAGTTTTGGCCTTTTAGCGACCCATTTTTGTGTTGGGCCAATTCCCGGCCCTGTGTGCCTTTCGGCCTGTTAACGGACCATAAATGAGTTTGGCCATTTGTAGTCAGACCTTAGTTTTGGCCTTTTAATGGCCCATGCCCTTCATGGTCCAATACCAGCCCGTTTTCTCTTTCGGCCTGCTAAAGGCCCACAACGCAGTTGGGCCATTTACAATACGACCTGACTTTCGGCCTCTTAGCGGTTGTTGGTGTCAAAACCGGCGGATCTCGGGTAGGGGGTCCCGAACTGTGCGTCTAGGCGGATGGTAACAGGAGACAGGGGACACGATGTTTTTACCCAGGTTCGGGCCCTCTCAATGGAGGTAATACCCTACTCCTGCTTGATTAATATTGATGATATGGGTAGTACAAGAGTAGATCTACCACGAGATCAAGGAGGCTAAACCCTAGAAGCTAGCCTATGGTATGATTGTTGTTCGTCCTACGGACTAAAACCCTCCTGGTTTATATAGACACCGGATAGGTTAGGGTTACACAGAGTCGGTTACAATGGTAGGAGATCTACATATCCATATCGCCAAGCTTGCCTTCCACACCAAGGAAAGTCCCATCCGGACACGGGACAAAGTCTTCAATCTTGTACCTTCATTGTCTTGGAGTCCGGCCGTGATGATAGCTCGGCTATCCGGACACCCCCTAGTCCAGACTCCTCAAGAGCCCACGAACCAGGCTTCAATGACGACGAGTCCGGCGCGCATATTGTCTTCGGCATTGCCAGGTGGGTTCCTCCTCCGAATACTTCATGGAAGGTGTTGAACACCAGGATAGTGTCCGGCTCTGCAAAACAGGTTCCACATACCACCGTAGAGAGAATAACTTTTGCACAGATCTGCTGACGTATCCCGCGCGTGACATCACACCACGGCCAGGCCTTTATATGAATCGTTTTTTACCGTTCCACCTTAGCGCATTTAGCGAGGCGGTTTCCTTGGCACGTCTTATCAAAGCATAGATCGTGCCCCCTTATTTCGGGATTCCCATCAATACGGACGTGGGTAACCCATCCGCGCCATTGATTACGGTGCTTGGAAGATAAGCGAGTTTTATCGGTGGTGGGGATGCATAGCCGTCCATTCCATATAAGGGGATAAGGATCCACCTTTTTCACCTACGCCTTCTTCCTCCTTTGCTCATCCATTTCCGTGCACACGACCTCCAGCGCCCAAGTCCGCACACCCCACCTCAACCTTCTCCAACGATGTCCGGAGCGGGAGGCAGGTGGATGGCCTCCTCCGTCACGGAGGGGCACATCACAAGACCGCGGGAGGCCGGATACTTGTCTGGTGACATCGCGCACAGGCTGCCCGACGCGGGGCAGCTCATTCCAACCCCCAGGACCCATGAGAGGGTGGTGTTTCTCCCCCACTTCCTCCGCGGACTAGGTTTTCCACTTCACCCATTTGTCCGGGGGCTCATGTTCTACTACGGCCTGGACTTCCACGACCTGGCCCCGAATTTCATCCTCAACATCTCGGCGTTCATCGTCGTGTGTGAGGCCTTCCTCTGCATCCAGCCCCACTTCGTCTTATGGCTGAAGATCTTCAATGTCAGGCCGAAGGTAGTGGGCGGCCGTCAAGTGGAGTGCGGAGGCGCCATGGTTGGCAAGATGGCCAAAGTCCTATGGCTCGAGGGATCCTTCATGGAGACAATAAAGGGGTGGCAATCGGGGTGGTTCTATATCACCGAGTCGCGCGACTCCAAATGGGCGGCGGCCCCCGAATTCAGATCTGGCTTCCCCACACGGCTCTCGTCATGGAAAGAGATGGGCCTGACGTGGGGGAAATCGGACGAGCTATCCGGACTCAAACATGCGTCCAAACACGGTGGACAAGAATCTCGGGCTTGTCAGCGTAATCTAGGTGATGCTCATCCGCGGATTCTCCCATGCCAACTACGGGCTTTCAAATTGTGGGAGTTCGATCCGGCACAACACCCAACTCGACAAGGCTCTTGACACTACGCATTTAACATGCAGGAAGGTATTGTTCAAGGCGCCGAGGCTCCCACATCCGCTACTCAAGATCGCGGATTCAGCTCGCAGCGTCAAGCCAGCGAGGTGAGTTATTTTACCCTTTATGGGACTCTTTTTCATAGTTTGACTCAATGCGGATCTAAAACTCCCTAACCTTTAACAGATCGGCCGAGGACGTTCGACAGGTTAACTGTCCGGCTCCTTTGCCGAAGACCCAGCCAGACGCCCGATTGACGGGGCTGCTGGCTCCGGTACCTCATGTGGTGCGGAGAAGAAAACCAAGAAGGAGGCAACGGAACTCGAAGGAGCTCCCGGCGCTGGTCTTGTCGATTCTCAAGCAGAATCTTCTCCTCGGAACGAGGAGGAGGAAAAAGAAGCCTCTCCCCCAGCAGGAGAGGAGAGAAAAAGGAAGGCCGCCCCAACTGGGGAGGCCGGAGGGTCCAAGAAGGGAAGAACCCTTCCTCCGGACTTCTCCACCAACAACGAGGAAGATTGGCCAACAAGGGCCAAGCTCCTGGCGAGATCGTAAGTGTCCGGATACCCATGGCTTTTTATTGCATAGTGTTCTCTAATGCCGAACAATCATGCAGCCCGCCCAAGGGCGAGTTCGCCGCTTCGTCGGCGGGTCCTCAGGTTCATCGGAAATGGAGAGTACTTCACTTCCGGCCGCCTCATCGCCTCACGCTGCGGACGGCGCCGAGGTGGTGCCCCAAGGGGGGCCTGGTCAAGAGGAGGTGGTGCAGGAGGCGCCGCAAGGCAACCTCCCGGACTCAGCGCGTGGGGCGAGACCCCAGGGGCTCTAAGCCCGACCCTCGTTCGGACTCCATGCCGAACCTTCAGCGTTTCCGAGTCCGGCAAGCGGTCCCTTCGTAAGAAGGGTAAGACGCCAGATGTCTTCCGTCCCAACCGGAGGCACCGGATAGCATCTTTGGGCGCTTAACAGCCTCCATCGAGAAGGAGCACCGCCTTTATTATGAGTGCGGTGATCCGGACAGTTCAGTCCGCCAAGAGCGGGCTGACCAAGCTCTGTACCAGCCTTCTAACAGGCTTTGAGGTAAGTTTAGAATATGTAAAAATATTACCGCAAAGATAGTAGCCCTCGATGCTTAGTTGATTGTTCGGAAAGAAAAGCCGACTAAGGATCTAAAAAGATATACGCAGGAGTCTAACATAAGTATGCCGGGCTCTGCTGCGACCTCTGACCGATGTGCTGGAGGTCAATGCATTGAAGAAGAGCCTCGAGTGGTCCAAGAACAAGCTCGGCCTTGCCAAGAAGCAGCTAGAGGACAAGGAAGGTAAGTAATACCTTATTAAAGAAATACCTTATAAAAAGGTTTCGGTTGCGAAAAAATAACAAGAATAACATGGGTACTGCAGGGGCCCTGAGCGAGGTGGCGACCACTGAAGGAAGCGGTGTCCGTGGCAAAGCAAAGCGGCCATGAGCGCACCGAGCGAGAGAAGGGGAGGCGCACTGGCGAGCAGCGGCAAGAGCTCCGAGCTCTCATGAAAAAACACGAGGGTTTGGGCGTGACTCAAGACACGAGAGTCCGAGCTTGCCTCGGCTCTTGAGAGTGCCAAAGCTGCTAAGGCCGAGGCCCACAAAGCCCTCCAATAAATTGAATCATTAAAGAAGATAGCGGCGGGTAAGGCATTCTTTATGCAAAGCAAGCATGTGAAAGTGAATTACCTATTACTTACCCGGATTCGGAGCTCTCCAGGAGCATTCGTAGATTTGCACCATAGTGTGTCTGATGCTGCCGCATTCTACCGCGCCATGGAGGGGAGCTCGACGGAAAAGGTGTTCGGTCTCGGATCTTGAGGCGGACATCTAGTGCCCCTAAGCGACCAGCTGAAGCAGCTGGTCGAGCTCCTAAGGTCGCCGAACAGGCCATGAAGGGCCTCATAGTTCGGGTGTGGCCATTAGAAGCCATGCACAGGAGCTACTTTGGGCTAGTCTTGGCGGCTGGTGGGCGCTCCGTCTGCATTGAAGGTGTCCGTCGGGCCCTTGTCCGTGCTAAAGTGCACTGGGGGCAAGCTGGATGCGAGAAGCTTGTGACGGACGGGCCAATCAAGGGCAAGGAGCATCATACGCCCGAAATGTACTATGAGGGCCTCTGAAGGGTGCCCGCCAGATAGCGGATGAGTGCTCCAAAGATGTAATTTTTGAATAGACTCGCATTTGTTATCCTGTATGCTGAAAACTTGTTCATATGCGCTAAGCAACGCTTGTTAATTTAAAATATTTCCCGCAAGATATTTTCCTCGAATACGATCCCAATGGAAGAAGTCTTCTATCGTTTAACCTTATTTTCTAAAAGAGAGATGGGTAAGAAACATGTAGAAAATATGATCGAATGCTATAAAATTTCATGATGCGAGGATACGCTGCGCTTCTTAGAATGGAGTTGACATTCTTTTGTTGGACCGGAGCGGACTAGTTCTTTGGCCTGGAATCTTCTTATTATCGATGGGAGTTGGGTTTCTCTGTCTTTGGAGCGGTATCTATGAAAAATGGAGTTGGTTTACTATCTCCTGGCGTTTGGATCTTTTGCAAAGACCTGGTTTGTAACCCTTCGATTCTAACATAGCCGTCTTCCCTTGCATGCCTTATATAGAAGAATGGTAATTCAGTTATAAAACATGCTATAGCGAGAGATGGAATAGGTCTTGAAGAATAGAAAGGCATGACATATTGACATGTATTCCTCCATCCGAAATAAATGGGCGGGTCTAGGCGTATTTCAGTTCTAGATACATCAAGTTTTATCCATTTCTGCGACATTTAATCCGGACGGAGGGAGTATGATGTAAGAGCTAGGGATATGACAGACAACACAAGAAAAAACACTGAAAACCCACTTGCAGAACCAAAGTATTCAAACCCACCGATATGATATAGTACACTCATGCAGCTCGGGATGCAAAACTACGAGCACTTTTCCTTACAAAATCAACATTGTGGCCTTTAATCATACATTTTGCTACATCTAAATTTAGATCGAGATAAAGGTTGGATTCACGCCGATTAACAAAATACATGCCGATGTAAAAATATAGTGATATACAACAGTACTTACATCTACATTGGAGCACGAGAGAATTCTGCAAGAATCTTTCCTCATAAACGATACCATTGCAGAAATTCTTCTATTTGTTAAGCTTATTTTCTAAAAGAGAGATGGGTAAGAAACATGTAGAAAATATGATCAGCATGCTATAAAATTTCATGATGCAAGGATACGCTGCGCTTCTTAGAATTGAGTTGACATATTTTTGCTGGATCGAGCGGACTAGTTCTTTGGCCACTAGAATCTGCTTATTATCAACGGGAGTTGGGTTTCTCTGTCTTTGAGCAATTATCTATAAAAACTGGAGTTGTTTTATTATCTCCTGGCGTTTGGATCTTTTGCAAAGGCCTTGTTTGTAACCCGTCAGATTCTAACATAGTCGTCTTCCCCTTGCATGCCTTGTATAGAAGAATGGTGCTTTAACTATAAAACATGCGACAGTAGAGAGATGGAATAGGTACTGAAGAATAGAAAGGCATGACATATTGGCATGTATTCCCTCCATCCGAAAAAATGGATGGGTCTAGGCGTATTTCAGTTCTAGATACATCCTTTTTTATCCATTTCGGCAACATGTAATCTTGACGGAGGGAGTATGGTGTAAGAGCTAGGGATACGACAGGACAACACAAAAAAAACACTAGTTGAATGTAAAACTATATGCTAGCGGAATACGCACAGAAATAACTAAGGCAACATACACGTGTATGATTGGGAAAATAAGATGGCAGTGCAACAGAGCACTAGAACAACACTTCAATGTAAAAAAACATGGTATGGCGAGATGGATGAAGTACATCTTGATGAATAACAATGCATAAGATATTCGAAGCATGATGTCCAAATTAAGCGAGATGGCATTGCGATAGAGTAGAATGACAATACTTGAATTTGAAAACATGTTATCATGAATGGAATAGGTACTGAAAATGGAAGGCATGACATATACATGCATGATCAGCATGCTAAGCACATGGCATTGCAACAGAGTAGATACACTCCGGGACATTATATGCATGTTGTATCCATATCACAGGCCAAGTTAGAGCAAGGACCTTGTGGGGTGAAGAGGATTCATCATCTTTACGTAAGTCTTCAAGAACTGCCTTTACATGTTCCATCATATTGGGTATCATTGACATCAAGTTTATTGGCCTTTACATTGCTCCGTGAGGTTCTTGTGGATATATCGGTGTGTGCAATTATATCGACATGCATGGAAGACAACTACTAGTTAGATTTATGTAAATGAGTGCCTCAGAGGAGATGACATAAATAGTAGGACTGGGGTTAACTAGCAGCAACAGGTCTCATAAACTAAAGGGAGAACATAGATGAAAGCTACATGATATGTATCGTTTGTACTCGAGATTAACTAGATGGCACACAAAAGTATTAAAGAACAACATAGGTAATACTAGAAGTGGTATAATACTATAATCACCAGCCTGTGGGATAACATTGGCTGATGGATGATAACTACAGAACAGCGTTACCTAAAGAACAAGTATCTTAGCTGAACTATGGAATAGCTTGAACTCCTGAACAAGACCCGTAAGAGATCATCATGAATATACAGTGAAATGTGATGATCTATTTTCCGTGCTTAGATGAATAACAAAGCCATAAATGTTGCACACAAGTAAGATGAGGTACAACCTATCTGGCTGCCATCCATAGGAGTGAGCATCATGTGCTGACTTGTCAATGGCCCTGCAGTTGTTGTGGCTGTCCATGTCGGGCACGCGCATTCGATGCAGGGAACTGTTGAGTGGGGACTGTAGCTCCCTTCTAGTGTATGCTTCCCTTGTTGGAGCAGCTGCGGTGAGTCGGAAGACGGTGTGTCTGAAGATGCAGATAACGCATAATGTTAAGAACGACATATCTCTTTGATCTGAAGAAATACACTAAGATCAACAACAAGGTACGAGAGTGGTCACACGCCATTGATCAAGACTAAATTGGGGTCACACGATTTTATTTTATTTTGGTATTGTCGATCTCGCCGGATGGCTTGATGGCCGTCTTGTGCCTCCCGGCTGACACTGTTCGGAATCTTCCCCGAAGAGCCAGTGACCAACGGCAGAGCAGCCTGCCTCCGCCGTCCGTGGCCCCGGCCAAAACTCCGCTCCCCGCCCCACCGCACTGCCGTGGTTGCGCCGCCCCCGGGCCAATCCACAAAGACTCCCCATCATCCAGATCCAGTGGCGGCAGTACCTTCAACCCACGCAACTCTAAAAGATAGCCATCTAAGCGCTGCTTCCGCGGCGAACTTGCGGCCCCGCACCCTTACATTAGACACCAACCAACAGGCAGCCTAGGAGCTCCGCCGCCTCAAGGGGTGCTGCTTCCCATTGGGAATCGATTGGCCCAGAATAAAAATTCAGACAACTGACACCTAAATAAAGTGATTTGAGATGAGGGTGCGACCTATCTAGCGGCATGGTGAAGTAGGCAGGTCCAGCTGCCGAGTCGGTGAGGCCGGCGCCGTTGCGGTGGCGACCGGCGGCAGGGAAAGGGCGATGTCACGACGGTCGACGACTACGCGGAAGCAGCGACAAGACTCTGGACGGATCTGAAGTTGGAGCCACTCCGGGGCCGTGAACAACGGCGGGGGTGAATCGGCTCCGGTACGGTTCACGCGGCCGTCGTCGAGGCAGCACCAGCAGCACGGAGTAAGAGGCACACGGCCCAGTGCACGACGGCAATTGGACAGCGTCTCCGGCATTAGGGAAGAGGGCAGCTGTGAAATTGGTGCGGTGGGGGGCGCCATGGAGGTGGGGCTGAGGTTTCGCGGCTCGGGAGAAGGGAGCTTCCCAGGGAGAAGGTGATTTGGCACCCACGAGGTATGAATGGGGGCGGGGGGGGGATTGGGAGGAGTGGAACCATGTCTTACAGACGCATTTGTCTGAAATGTGAGGGGGAGTTACAGTTCTACCCTTGGCTATAGGCTTCTCGGCTTGGGTCTGTGTACTGATGGTCGGGGATAGTAGAGTAACTTTGCTTCTCCCCAAATAGTGGGCGGGAGTGATTTCGGGCGAGGAGGGCATGTTTTGAACTATAGTGGGCGCGAGCGATTTTGGGCGAGGAGAGCGTGTTTTGAAATAGTGGGCGCGAGCTATTTCGGGCGAGGAGAGCGTGTTTTGCCGACCATGGTTTATGAATTATTTGGCGCATGTCATTTCGGCCGAGGAGAAGGCGCGCTTGGATGAAGTTACGAACCTACCCTCGATGTACAACGGGCCAATTGATGCGTGTCCCACATAGGACGGTAATTTCGCGTCTCCCATTTATTTGCTCGGGCGAATTCCACCGAGCAGAGAGGATGTTTAACGGTTCGTTCAAATTTTGGGAGAACGAGCATCCACGTCTACCTTACCAAGTCGATTCGAATCAAATTTTGAAATATTAGCTTGCCACTTCTTTTTTAGATGGAGAGATGATGCTCGGGAGTAATGTGTTTTTACATGCTCGTTGCTAGCGATTTACTATATGACAAATAGTTGACCCACTCAAAAATGTGAATCAAACCCAAAATGAAATATCTCGATTCAATGAACTAGCTCGGTCAGTAGGTCAAAATAGTGAACTAAATCCAAAATTGAACACCTCAATCGAGTAGCATGTTGTACAATATTATAGTACTCCATGAACATGTTGAAAGTCAAATTAATGAACTTGTTTGATATACACATATATCCGTTCATGTGTGGATTGCAGACAACATGTTCTCCAATTTAAATATTTGAATGCAAGTTTATATCGAAACATGGTTTATATCAGTCTTTGATGCATAAACCGCGACCCCCCTCTCCCGGACTCCTGCTCTCTCTCTCTCTCTCTCTCTCTCTCTCTCTCTCTCTCTCTCTCACGACAATCTTCAATTCATGCATGCATCCGACACAAAAACCTTGTTGGTCCCTCTCCTTTCTCTCCATCTCTCTCTCTCTCTCTCTCTCTCTCTCTCTCTCTCTTGTGTGTGTGTGGGGGGTCTTTCTAGTTCGCATTCATATATACACCATCTATAGGTCTCTCTACTTTTATGTATTATACTCTAGCTAGTCCAAGCTAGATATCTTGGTTGCACTCATCGTACGCACACAAATTCCTTGGCTGTTTGCCCGTAACTCTCTCACGCACCACTATTTTGTCTCGGAGCTCTTCCCCCTCTCTCAAACTCTCCATCCACAGGTCACACATACACATGCATATCTCACTGCACTTTCGATAGGCCCATCTAAAACTCTATCTCTCTCCTCGTTCTCTCTCCATCTCACACGCACACACACACACAATCTCATGCCCAGCTAGCCAAGTATGATGGTCTCTCACTCAATTGTAGGCACACGCAGTCCCCCTATATGTATATGACTAGCTAATCTTAGTCTCCATCACAAACATGTGCATGGTCTATCTTGATTTCTCCGGGGCATCTTTCTATCGCGCACACACTCCTCGATCTCCCACCCATATAGTCCCTCACGATCTCGAGGGGATCTCTCTATCACAAACACACCCTCTCTCCCTCCCCATGCGTCCATGCCATCCATGTGTCCCTCTCGACCTTTTTTCCTTGTTGGCCAGACCTCTATTGGACATGTGCTACAGGGGTGTCTCTCTCCGTTGCAAACAATCACACACTAGCTATCTTCGTGTATCTCCTCGCCTCGCTTTTCCATCTCGGAGATGCATGCGTGATATGTTCGCATAAGAAACGAAAAAACACACACTCTCTCTAATTTATCGTTTGTTGTCACTTCCTCTTTCACACACATACTCTTTTTGCACACTTATTCATTCTCCTTCACACGCACTTGATCTGTCTCGACTGAGGCACTCTCCTCCGTCCATAGCACATAGATTTATTGAAAATTCAAACATCACGAAGTTTGACCATGTACGTGGAGAAAAAGAATTACATCTATTACGGAAAACATATACCATTAGATTCACCATGAGATGTAGTTTTGTATGATGTATCTTTGGTATTGTAGATATAAATAACATTTGCGTAAACCTGATCAAAGTTTCCAAAGTTTGACTTCTAAAAAATTTACATGCCCTGCATTATCGAGCGGATGGAATATCTCTTTCCCTCTCTCAGCTATCTGATGCACCACTCAGCCTTATCGGGGCTCCTCAATCTCTCTCAAACTTTATTGGTCAGTTTGGTTCATGACCTGACCCTCATGCCTTGATGGCGGTCATCGCTGGTGTGGACGTGAGATGTAAAATATTTCTGCTGGCCAGGCTTGTGTGGTGTCAAGCGTTTGGTTCTTGCCAGGCCGAGCAAAGCATCAACGTCCATCAATCAATCCATCCATCAATTATTTAATGCTAATATCCATCCATGTTGTTGTTAGCCTCGTGGCCGCATGACCAGGCGTTTGAAATCGGTCGCTTGGGCGAGGCTACTTGCAATGTCTCGAGTTCAGCCAAAGCTAATTAAAGTGCAAGGAACCCAACCCAAAGGGCTTTCTTTTCACAGGTAGCAACCAAACAAGCGTGCATGAAATCCAGCCACAACCCCAGCCACGCAAAAGATGCTCACGACGCAAGCCAAACTGCCTTATATCTCCCTGGTTCACACATACATGTCTCGCTTCAAGACTATACATATAGACCCATCCAACACTCTCCGCCCTTGTTCTCTCTCCATGTGACACGCACCCCCCTAAGTACCATAATCCCTCACTCCATCATAGGCTCTGTTTGGATCCATGGCTTAGAGTTAGTTTGGGTTAGTTTGGAGTCAACTAACCCAAAAAGATCCAAACAGGAGGGTTAGTTTAGGTTAGATGCATCTAACCAATCACAAAAAACTAACCCATCCAAGAGGTGCTTATTTGGGTTAGTTCTTCTCAGGACCACTGATAAACACTTTTTTCTCTCGCTCTCCCCGCAGCAGATCCCTCCCCACTTCCTTGAAGCTTCTCGTCCTCTCCCTCCCTCCCTCTCGCACCGCCCATGAAGGTGCCTCGCCGTATCCGTGGTCCATCTAACCCTGCCATCCAAACACCTCTTTACTTAGAGTTAGTTCAGGGTTAGTTCAGGGTTAGAATCTAACTCTAACCTCTAACTGAGTTAGAGTATCCAAATAGGGCCATAGGCGCAA
Organism: Aegilops longissima; assembly: GCA_021605205.1. Lineage (NCBI taxonomy): Eukaryota > Viridiplantae > Streptophyta > Magnoliopsida > Poales > Poaceae > Aegilops > Aegilops longissima. The sequence goes on along the minus strand of CM038679.1, from coordinate 283,404,737 downwards.
GCACCCCCCTCCTAAGTATGATTATCTCTTACTAGCCATCAGGAACACACGTATTGTCTCCTTCCATCCATACGTCTATCTCAATATCTCTCGGGGCATCTTCTATCACGCACACACCTTGTCACTCGATCTCCCACCCATGTAGTCCCATCACGATCTCCAGGGGATCTCTCTATGACAAACATATACTCTCTCCTCCCCATGTCTGCATTTTCTCCATACATCTCTCTCGACCTCTCTCCCTTGTTTGCCAGACCCCTCTTGGCCACGTGCTAGGGGTCTTCCTCTCTCGGTTCCAAACAACCACACACTATCTCCTCACCTTGCCTCCGTTGTCGAAGATGCATGTGTGATATGTTTGCATAAGACACGCAGGCTTTTACTCTACTTTTATTGTGTGTTGTCCATGTCTCTTCCACACACGGACACACACTTTTTTCACTCTCCTCTCTCTCTCTCTCTCTCTCTCTCTCTCTCTCTCGTTAGGGACTCTGTCACGTCCATAAGCACATGGATGTTTTGAGAAGTCAAACCTCAGAAAAGTTTGACCAGGTATATGTGGAGAAAAACATTTACATCTGGAACGATCATTAGATTCATCACAACATGTACTTACTTCATACTATCATTTATCTTTGGTATTGTAGATATAAGTAATTTCTTTATAAACTTGGTCAAAGTTTCAAAAGTTTGACTTAAAAAAATGTTGTAACTACATTATCGAACAGAGGGAGTAGCTCTTTCTCTCTCTCTGCTATCTCTCACGGGCCTCCCCTCTCACTCGAACTCTCTATACCAACGGATTATACACTCACTGTGTCAGCGTATATTGTTTAGTTTACCGGTAAACCAATCCACATGCTGCGTTGTCAGCTCATGTTCATATCTTGGTGTCTGGCCCATGTGGCGTGGGTGAAAATAAGTAAACTAGAGGCCCATCGACACGCGGTGAAGTAAACAAAGTTGAAACCACTCGGGTAGCACCCCGCACGCTAGTAAACCGAGGCGCATTCAGACAAACTTCTTGCTGCGAAGGGCGACTTCACAAGACAATCACCAACTTGTCGCGGCGGCATGCATGTAAGGGCGACTTTCGCGCACACCTAGCACACAACACACACCAGCACACGTGTACACCGGCGTCGCCGCCGGTTGAGATGGACGGCAAGGCAGCCAACAAGCGGAGGCGGCTCGAGCCAAATCCGCATCCGGCGAACCTGGACTTCATCAACAGCATCCCCGACGACATGCTGCTCGTCATCATCGGCCTCCTCCCCACCAAATCTGCCGTGCGGACCGCCCTGCTCTCCCGGCGGTGGCGCCCCCTCTGGCGCTGCGTCCCCCTCAACCTCACCGTCGACAGCTGCCTCTGCGATGGGGATTGCAAACGCATGGCCGCAGTCTCCAAGATCCTTTCATCGCACCCTGGGCCAGCCAGACGCCTTGACATCCGCATGTTCCGTACCAACTGCAAGGTCCAACCCAAGTTCGACGAGTGGTTCTTATCCCCCGCCCTAGATCAGCTCAAGGAGCTCAGCTTTGAAGCTGGACGATGTCGCTCTCTGCCGCCGTCCACGCTCCGCCTCACGCCAGCGCCTGCGGGGCGACTTCAGCCCTGCTATCTTCCCAGTTAATGCCGCGCCGCCTTTCTTCTCCCTCAACTCAAGCAGCTCAACCTCTTCGATGTTGTCATCTCGAAGAAGGCTATGGAGCACCTGCTCAGCAGCTGTACTGCGCTCGAGTACCTTCGTCTTGAGCAGATCCACGGGTTCATTAGCCTCCACATCGCCTCGACGAATCTCCGATGGATTTATGTGTCTTGCTGGCCCCGCAACAAGACATCAATTGGGAAGAGATCACCCCAGCTGTTCCACGTTATGGTCATTGAGAATGCGCCTTTCCTTGAGAGATTGCTTGTATCGGATCTAGAAGGTCCAACAAAAAATTTGGGTCATTGACGCGCCGAAATTGACAGCGTTGGTGTACTCGTCTGCCAAATTCTCCGAACTCTTTATTGGATCCGTAATCGTTCAGGTACAACACTCATCTTTGTCACATCCCTAGTTCTGGTATGCTCAAGGCTAGCTAGTCATTGTGCATCATGTTTAAATTCCATTTAATTTTGAAATGGGGATTGTGAAACCCTCAGAATAATTTTGGAAATGACCCAAAATAAAAAATTGCTCCAAAGGGTCCAGAAAATGCTCATGTGGCCCTCGAAAATATTGGATGAGAGATAAAAATCAAACCAATATTTTTGGGGTTCATAAGTATTTATATTTGGGCATTTGGAATTAATGCATACCTAATTGCATTGGATATATATTATTATATATATATATATTGTCCAAAAATTGTGCCTTTTGTTGAGGAGCTCGGAATAATATAAATAGCTCCTATAAAATTGGCATAATTAAATAAAGTGATTTGGTATTTTAAATAAATCAAACAAATGTCGAATATTAAAAAGAAACAAAATAGGTAAAACCTACCTAACTTATCATGACTTTGGCTGCTGTGTGCCTCGCCACGCCCAAAGAGGTTGGCTGGCCGACCGCCAAGCGCCACCGTCCCCTTCCTCGCGCCCAGAGGAGGAGGCACGGCCTTGCCTTGGCCACCACGCAGCGTCCGACCGGGGACACGTCGCCCGCCACCTCCTTCCCCCCCGTCGCGCTGGACACCTGGAACGACGCCACGCGCCGCCCCGGTCCTTCTCCACTCTCTCTCGTTTTCCCCCTCCTCCTCTGGTTTCCTCCCCCTCTCTTCACCGACCGCACCCGAGAGCGCCGCTGCTCGCCGTAGCCGTAGCCACCGCACCCCTCGAGAGCATCTGAGACGCCCCCGAGCTCCGCGTCGTCGACCTCGCCCTCCCTGTCAAGCCACGCGAGCCCGGAGGCACCACCGCGACGCCATCGCCCTCTTCTCCATCTCCGGCCACCGGAGATCGCCACCGCCGTTCGCCGCCGTCCGCGCTTCCCCAAGGCCGCCAACCAGCTCCCCGGATCCGCCGTGAGCTCCTCTACCTATCCCCCTACCTCCCATGCTCGATTACGCCGTGTAGCCACCGCCCCCGTCGATCCCGAGCAGCCCTCGCCGCCGGCCATGTCGCCCTCGTGGCTACGGCCGTGCACGCACGCGTCCGAGCGCACCACCACATTCAGTGCGTCCTCAGGAGTCTAACGCACCCACTCCGTCGCCCTGCCGTGCACCGTAGCCCTCTTCCCCTCTCCGCCCGAACTCCGGCGCCGCCGCGAGCTCTGCTCCGGCGAGCTCCGGCCACCCTGTGCCCTGCTGCTGCCTCGGCTCGATGCGGCCGAGCGGGGGCTTCCTCCTGGTGCCCCCAGGACGCCAAACGGTGGCCCGCACGAGAAACCGAGCAACTCCGGCGAGCCCTCGCCGCGTTTTTGGTCGCCGCCGACCAAGCTCCGGCAAGCTGACGTGGCGCCGGCTTAATTAGTGCTAATCACCAACTAACCTACCCCGACATCGACGGTGGGCCCCGGCGCCACTAACGACTTAGATTAGAATTAAACCCCCGTTAACTAATCGAGACAACGACGTGTGGGCCCCACACGTCGGTTTGACTCAACCAGCCGCAGTTGACCTGCGGACGTCATGCTTGCAAGAAGGTTGACGCAATATTATATTTTCTCGGATTTAATTAAATCAGGAAATTCCGAATATATTCAAAACTTCAAAATTCATAGAAATTCAACCGTAGCTCAGATTGAAATAATTTATATATGAAAAATTATCAGAAAAATTCAATCTATCCATCTGTACTAGTTTCATGCATGAAAAAACAACTTATACTTGCTGCATAGGTGAAAACTTATGAATGGCATTTATAAGAGCTTATTTTGGAATTGCATTTGAACCTTTGGTCCAAATGGACTTCATTCAAATCGAATACCAGTTGCATTAACTCAAACAGCATCACATCTACATGCCATGTTCATGCATCATATTGTTGCATATGATTGTGTTTTGATTGCCGCACTGTTCCTTCTCGATAGGTCCCGCTCGGAGACGTTCCAGTACTGCCTATGAAGCGGTGCCTCCTTGTTGATTTACCGGCAAGCAAATCCCTTGTTCATTCCGATACAATCCTACTCTCTCACTCCTGCTCTCAGTTATTGCATTAGGACAACAACGATTCATCTGCTACTTTGTGTCTGCGGTAGTTGAACCCATTCCTCTGCATGACTGTCATTGCCACAAGAATTAGTTGAAAACCCACTAGCATGTGTAGGAGTTGATTGAGCCATGTTGTGTTCCTACCATGCTATGCCTGCTATTGCTTAGAGTTGTGTCAGTCCGATTCATTGGGAATGAATTGGAGTACAGTTCTATGTTCGATCTTTGAGAGTGAAGTGTGTGAACACGATTTGGTAAAGGTAGTGGTGAGAGGCCATGTAGGAGTACATGGTAGGTTGTCTCACCGAACCGCCCTTAAGCAATCGAGTTCTATGTATGTTGTCCAATGACTCGATACTACCACACATTGGGTTCCGTAACTCGACCCTATTGACTTATTAATCAACTTGATCTCTGTCCGTGAGTCGCAACTAGTTTCGGTGTTTGTAGGTAGTGCTATTTTTCTACCAAGTGGTACCCGGCGAGGTGGGCTTGGGACAGACTAGGCACAGTGGCACGGTGTACCAAGTGGCACCGGATGGTGGGCTTGGGAACCCTGCTCACATCGTTTGGGGCCGTGGCGACACCTCGCCGGATCTCCTTGCGGATGGAACCCGAATAGGCGATAAGCCTGGACTAGAGTCTTGTGTGGTTAGTCAGGTCGTGGCCGACACCCTCGCCAGGCTTCCGCTTGAAGGTTGCCGAGATACATGACGTGTATATGGCGGTAAGTGGCGAGAGCGTGTGAAGAAGTACACCCTGCAGGTTATCATGATCTATTCGAATAGCCGTGTCCTCGGTTATGGACTTCTTGGATGCTTACGTGGTACATAGACAACTTGAAGTGGATACTCTAAAATGCTCAAGACAAGTGTGAGTGCTATGGATGGCCTTCTCGTATGGAGACGGGAATGAATCCGTAGTGGTGTATTGATGTGGTGATTAGTGGACTCGTGTACGTTGTCTCACCTCAAGAGTTTTCTTGTAGTCGTAGAACAGGATAGCCACAGAGTCAAAGCTGGCTTGCTGCAACTAAACTCCACATTACCTTTTTGACACTAATGCATGTATGATAGGATCTGATGTAAGTCTTGCTGAGTACCTTTGTACTCACGTTGCTTTATTTATGTTTTTGCAGCGGAGACTTTGGTCTTACTAGTAGTTCCGCTTGGACTTCGACGAGTAGCTTGTTACCTCAGCTACGATCTTGTACCCTTGGGAGGGTCTTGTAGATAGTCAGGCTTCTCAGCCTTTTTCTTTTGTAGTTGTGCTCACTTTCGGACATGTAACGCTTCCGCTTATTGTTTGTATGCTCTCAATGATGGGTCATGTGACCCTGTTTGTACTTTATTGCTTTGTGGCTCTTCCGAGCCTTTATCTATATGAGTTTGCGTTATGTTTTGATGCCATGTTGTACAACACATACTTGCATGTTATGCGTCGCGTAACTTGTATTGCTATGTGTGGATCCGACAACCTAGTTGTTTATCCTTGGTAGCCTCTCTTATGGGGAAATGTAGTCTCGTGCTTCGAGCGATAGTAGTCCGCTTCTGCCCGGTTCACCGGAGTCCTGCTAGCCCAAAGACTACCGCTTGGACACTTGATCGGCGGCATGTGTTTCACTTCGTTCCTATGTCTGTCCCTCGAAATGTCACGCGTGTTATTCGAGTCCTGCCTAGCTCACTACAGCCCGGGATACCGAGTCCTGTTAGCCCAGTGCTACAGCCCGAATATATCGTTGATGACCGACATGCTCGATGTGATTCATGTATGCATGTCCCCATAGGTTAGCGCCGCTTTGGGTTCACGACTAGCCATGTCGGCCCGGGTTCTCTGTCATATGGATGCTAGCGACACCATCATATACGTGAGCCAAAAGGCGCAAACGGTCCCGGGCCATGGTAAGGCGACAACCGTGGGAATACCGTGCGTGAGGCCGCAAAGGGATATGATGTGTTACATGCTAGATCGGTGTGACTTAGGATCGGGGTCCCGACAGCTTTGGTATCGAGCTCGATGCTGTAGGATTTCCAAGCCAACCTGATCGAAGTTGAGTCTAGAAATGCTTTAGTTATATAGGGGAATTGATTGTGGGAGGGAACGTAAGGCTCTTTTTACTCCTTTACCTCATGGCCTCGATCTGAGTCGTCCTATCTTTCCTACGGGTTAAGGAACTAGGCTATCTCTTACATCTATCGGGATCACGTGTTACTATTTCCGTAGTCCCATAGGATTGGTTGATCGAGTCTTACCCCAGATTTTCGAGTACCCTCGGTGTAGTATGTTTAGTATTATTCCGAACCTTTGAATGATGATGTTGAGTATGGTGCTACCCCATTTTGCGAATGTCTCATTTTGAACATCTTCTTGCCGTTATGCTGCCGGAATTGCCCCAGAAGTTCGAGAGTTACTAATATCGGTGTTCCACATTTTCAGTATGTAGTGATGTGTTTCCGTCCTTGGTTTCGTTTCTCAGGATGTCATCAGTTAAGCGAAGTTCATTGCTCGTAGCGTAACCACGGAGATGGAAGGATGAGGATCCTTCCGACCAGCCTTCATTGACAGGGTTCATGTTAGAAATGGAGAGGAACAAGCGTGAGTCTAACCGTTTGTTGGCACGTATCGAGGAGAACACCGCACATCAGTCCAATAAGTCTGCGACTATTCATGACTTCATTCGTTTGCACCCACCTACCTTTCATCATTCCATCGAGCCACTCGATGCAGATGACTGGCTTCGTAGCATCACTCATAAGTTGCGCTCATAAACGATCTCGAGGATGACAAGGTCACCTATGCTGCATACCACCTGGAAGGTCATGCTAGTCTTTGGTGGCAGAACTATGAGGCTATGCTTTCAGCTGGTCAGATTCCAACTTGGAGAGATTTCACCGAGGCTTTTCGCGAGCATCACATTCCAGAAGCCCTCATCGATCGCAAGAGAGAAGAGTTCTGTAGTTTCACCCAGAGTGAGATGGCTGTTGATGCTTACAGCAGAGAGTTTGAGAACCTTGCCCGTTATGCCACGTAAGAAGTGTCCACGGACGCCAAGAAGCGAGCTAGGTTCGGAAGGTCTCAACCCCAAGTTGCGTCGTGACCTCCACCTGCACCATTGTGATACATTCCAGGCTCTTGTGAACAAGGCCATTAATGCAGAGACAGCTCAGTTCACTTACGAGGAGTCTCGTAAGCACCACCGTGGATTGGTTTCTTCCTCCGGTTCTAGTTCGCAGAAACGCCGGATTTGGATTCCGAACTCTGCTCTTCCACCCGGATATTCACCGAGGCCATCTCATATGGCGCCTCACCCAGCCTCGATTACATACTCCACCCAGCCTATTGGTAGACCACTTGTCAATGCGGGTCCACGTCCAACTTCAGGGACTTGCTTCACATGCGGAGAGCCAGGACACTATGCACGTGACTGCTCTCAAGCCAGTTATGCTCCACCCCAGCCCGAGAAGCCTGTTGGATGTGTTAAGCCATCACGCAAGATGATCAGTGTCAAGACAGCTTCCGCTGAACGTGGATGTGTGCATCACGTCTCAGCTAAAGACGCTCATGATGATCCGGATGTCGTTCTTGGTACCCTCCTTGTCAACTGTCATCCCGCCTCGCTTCTATTCGACATCGAGCATCTCATTCATTCATTTCAAAGCTATGCTAACTTGCACAACATATCATTTTGTGATATGCCCTCTCCGCTAGTCATTCAAACTCCACGGATCCAAATGGCAAACTTCTTGTATAAGCCATGGTAACGAAATCCTTGTTGACATACTTGTATTCCTTGCCTCACTTATAGCCCTCAAGTCTTCGATATTAACATCATCTTGGGTATGGACCGGATGACAGCTCATCATGCCAAGATTGATTGTTTCACTAGGTCTGCTCAGCTTACACACCCATCCGCAAGATAGTCACTTTGCTCCACTAGAGTTGCAAAGCGCCAACTCTATTCTCTTAATGCCAGCCCTCTTCCGCACCTTGAAGATATCCCGTAGTCCGTGACTTTCCGGATGTTTTTCGGAAGGAACTGCCAGTGTTCCTCCCGACAGATGTAGAGTTCGTCATAGATCTTATCCGGTGAACCGCCCCAATCTCTAGGAGACCTTACAAGATGGCACCCTTAGAACTAGCCGAGCTTAAGAAACAACTTGATGAGTCCTTGCAAAAGGGTTTCATCCGTCCTAGTTCTTCTCCTTGGGCTTGCCCCGTCCTCTTCGTCAAGAAGAAGGATGGTACGGACCGGATGGTTGTAGATTATCGTCCCGTTAATTTGGTCACGATAAAGAACAAGTATCCGCTCCCCAGGATCAACGACCTGTATGATCAGCTCATTGGATCCTCGATTTTTCTAAGATGGATTTGAGGTTAGGCTACCATCAAATCAAGATCAGGAATGGAGACATTCCCAAGACAGCCTTTGTCACTCGTTATGGCCAGTATGAGTACACCGTCATGTCCTTTGGTCTAACCAACGCTCCAGCTACATTCTCCCGCTTGATGAACTCGATCTTCATGGAGTACTTAGATAAATTTGTCGTGGTTTACCTCGATGATATTCTTATTTATTCGAAGAACGAGGAAGAGCATGCCGAACATCTCAGACTTGTGCTAGAAAAACTTAGAGAGCACCGCCTTTATGCCAAGTTCTCCAAGTGTGAATTTTGGTTGCGTAAGTGACCTACCTAGGCCACGTAATCTCCGGTAAGGGCATTGCTGTCAATCCCGAGAGAGTTCAGCCGTTCTTGATTGGACTCCACCAAACCGTTAAACAAGTTAGGAGTTTCCTTGGTCTAGCCAGCTATTGTCGCCGCTTTGTTGAAAACTTCTCCAAAGTAGCTAAACCCCTCACGGAACTTCTCAAGAAAGATAAAAGTTTGAGTGGTCCCCACAGTGTGAGTACAGTTTTCGAGAACCTGAAAGACGCTCGACTTCTGCTCCCATACTAGTGCCACCGGATTTCACTAAAGACTTTGTTATCTCTCGCGACGCCTCACGACAGGACTAGGTTGCATTCTTATGCAGGATCGTCATGTGATTGCCTATGCATCTCGTCGCTTGCATCCACATGAGGAGAATTATCCTACACATGATCTAGAGCTTGCAGCCGTAGTCTATGCACTCAAGACACGGCAACATTACCTTCTTGGTAAACGCTATGCGAGATCTACACCGATCACCGTAGTCTCAAGTATATCTTCACCCAACCAGATTTGAACCTTAGACAAAGACGTTGGTTGGAGTTGATCATAGATTATGATCTAGGGATTACCTACACCCCAGGCAAAGCCAATGTCATGGCTGATGCGTTAAGCCGTAAATCCTATTGCAACAATCTCATGTTGCAGCAAGGCCAACCATTTCTCCATGAGGAATTTTGTAAGCTTAACCTTTACATTGCTCCTCACGGATTCCTTTCTACCTTGGTGGCGAAACCTATTCTTGTGGATCATATCATAGAAGCCCAGAAGCATGATACGGGGATTACCCGGATCAAGAGAAACGTTGCCAAGGGTATTGCTGGTAGTTTCTCTATAGATGATCGAGGTGTCGTTTTCTTTGGGCACTGCCTGGTGGTCCCCAAGAAGCAACATCTTCGACAACTGATTCTTAAGGAGGCGCATGAATCTCCTCTCACAATTCATCCCGTAGTACTAAGATGTATCAGACCTCGCCAGAGGTTCCGTGGACTAGGATGAAGAGAGAAATTGCTTAGTTTATTGCTAATCGTGGCTTTGTCGTCGCGTTAAAGCAGAGCATCAAAGGCCTCTTGGCACCCTTCACCCTTAGCTATTCCCGAGTGGAAATGGGATAAAGTTGGTATGGATTTCATCACCGGCTTTCCCGGGACCAAGAAAGGAATAATGCTATCTTCGTAGTCGTTGATCGCCTTTCCAAAGTGGCTCACTTCCTTCCCTGCTCGAGAGTATCACGCTAGTCAGCTCGCTGACTTATACATTTCTAATAGTGTCACTCCATGGTGTTCCACTAGAGATCAATTCAGACCGTGGTAGTCTTTTCACTTCTCATTTCGGGAGAGTTTCAAACTGCCATGGGAACCCATCTTTTCTTGATGACCGCTTTCCACCCTCACCAAGTGGTCGTGGAAAGGGTCAACCAAATTCTCAAGACATGCTTAGAGCTTATGCTATCTCATTCGGTATGGATTGGGAGAAATGTCTTCCTTTCGCGAGTTTGCTTATAACAATAGCTATCAATCCAGTCTCAAGAAAGCTCCTTTTGAGATTCTCTATGGACGAAGATGTCGAACACCTTTGAACTGGTCAGAAACCGGTGAAAGACAATTCTTTGGACCGGACATGATCCAGGAGGCAGAAGAGCAAGTTCGCATCATTCGTGAGAATTTGAAAACAGCCCAATCTCGTCAAAAGAGCCAATATGACCGTCGTCATAAGGAAGTGGCTTATGAAGTTGGCGACAAGGCTTACCTTCGGGTTACTCCTCTAAAGGGTACCCATCGCTTCGTATCAAGGGCAAGTTGGATCCTCGTTACATTGGCCCTTTCGCATTCTCGCTAAACGAGGAGAGGTTGCCTACCAGCTTGAACTACCCCACATCTTTCTCGAGTTCATGATGTCTTCCACGCCTCTCAACTCAGCGTTGCTTCTCGGATCCTATCCGCGGAGTGGACCACAAACGCTTGATCTCCAAGATAACCTCACATACCGAGAGTACCGGTTCGCATTCTTGATCAAGCGAGCGTGTTACTCGACGTCGAAATATCAAGTTTCTCAAGGTTCAGTGGTCTCATCATTCCGAGAGAGAAGCTACCGGGAGCGAGAAGATCGCCTTTGACCGAGTACCCCGCTTTCTTTCCGTCGACCCACAATCTCGGACGAGATTCTTTCAAGTGGGGGCGAGTTGTCACATCCCTAGTTCTGGTATGCTCAAGGCTAGCTAGTCATTGTGCATCATGTTTAAATTCCATTTAATTTTGAAATGGGGATTGTGAAACCCTCAAAATAATTTTGGAAATGACCCAAAAATAAAAATTGCTCCAAAGGGTCCAGGAAAATGCTCATGTGGCCCCCTGAAAATATTGGACAGAGATAAAAATCAAACCAATATTTTTGGGGGTTCATAAGTATTTATATTTGGGCATTTGGAATTAATGCATACCTAATTGCATTGGATATATATTATTATATATATAAAATATTGTCCAAAAATTGTGCCTTTTGTTGAGGAGCTCTGGAATAATATAAATAGCTCCTATAAAATTGGCATAATTAAATAAAGTGATTTGGTATTTTAAATAAATCAAACAAATGTCGAATATTAAAAAGAAACAAAATAGGTAAAACCTACCTAACTTATCATGTTCAAGGCTGTGGTTCGCCCAATGCCCAAAGAGGTCGCCCACCGACCGGGCAAGCGCCACCGTCCCCTTCCTCGCGGCCAGAGGATAGGGCACGCCACGCCACAAGCCACCACGTCCGGCCGGGACACGCCGCCCGCCACCTCCTGCTTCCCCCCCGCGTCGACACTTCGGAACGACGCCACAGCGCCGCCCCCCGGTCCTTCTCCACTCTCTCTCGTTTTCCCCCTCCTCCTCTGGTTTCCTCCCCCTCTCTTCACCGACCGCACCCGAGAGCGCCGCTGCTCGCCGTAGCCGTAGCCACCGCACCTCGAGAGCATCCGAGACGCCCCGAGCTCCGCGCCGCCGACCTCGCCCTCCTGCTGCCCACGCGAGCCCGGAGGCACCACCGCGACGCCATCGCCCTCTTCTCCATCTCCGCCACCGGAGATCGCCACCGCCGCTCGCCGCCGTCCGCGCTTCCCAAGGCCGCCAACCAGCTCCCCGGATCCGCCGTGAGCTCCTCTACCTATCCCCTACCTCCCGTGCTCGACACGCCGTGTAGCCACCGCCTCGCCGATCCCGAGCACCCTCGCCGCCGCCATGTCGCCGTCGTATACGGCTGCACGCACGCCGTCCGAAGCAAGCGCACCACCACATTCAAGTCGTCCTCGTGAGTCTAACGCATCAGAACGCCCGATCGGCTATATCTCCCACGTGTCGAGGCACGACTTAGAGGCATAACCGCATTGAAAGCAATGTCGCAAGTGAGGTAATCTTCACACAACCCATGTAATAATTAAGGAAAGAGAAACATAGTTGGCTTACATCGCCACTTCACACAAGACATAATTTAAACATACATCATTCAGTACACTCAAGGTCCGACCACGGAACCAAAATAAAAGAAGATACCCCAACTGCTAACACAGATCCCGAATCGTCCCAACTGGGCACCACTATCGATCATCTGGAAACGACACATAGTAACGACCACGTTCCTCGTCGAACTCCCACTTGAGCTCGGTGGAATCATCTCGCACCGGCCTCATCGAACCTGCAACTGTGTTGAAGTATCTGTGAGTCACGGGACTCAGCAATCTCACACCCGCGAGATCAAGACTATTTAAGCTTTAGGAGGACATAGTAGTAAAGTGGAGCTGCAGCAAGCGACTAGCATATATGGTGGCTACTTCGCAAAAGAGAGCGAGAAGAGAAGCAAAGCACGGTCGTGAAACTAATAGTGATCAAGAAGTGATCCCTGAACTACTTACGCCGACATAACTCCAACACTCAGTTCACTTCCCGACTCACGAGAAGAGACCATCACGGTTACACACGCGGATGATGTGTATTTTATTTGAGGTCAACTTTGGGTTATCTACAACCGGACATTAAGAAATTCCCATCTGCCTCATAACCGCGGGCACGGCTTTCGAAAGATATTACCCTGCAGGGGTGTCCCAACTTAGCCCATTATAAGCTCTCACGGTCAACGAAGGATTATTCCTTCTACCGGGAAGACCCAATCAATCTCGGAATCCCGGACTACAAGACATTTCGACAGCAATAAAACAAGACCAGCAAGACCACCCGACCGTGCCGACAAATCCCGATAGGAGCTGCACATATCTCGCTCGTGGCACACCGGATAAGCGAAGCGCATAAGAACCGACGTAATCCATGTTGCCAAGGAATGGTCCCGCCACGGTGTTTAGTTTGGACCAACGCTCAAGGAGCACTGGCCCGGGTTTAAAATAAGATGACCCTCGACCTCCGAGAAGAGACCATCACGGTTACACACGCGTTGATGTATTTTAATTAAGGTCAACTTCGGTTTTCTACAACCGACATTAACAAATTCCCATCTGCCTCATAACCAAGGGCACGGCTTTCAAAGATAATACCCTGCAGGGTGTCCCAACTTAGCCCATTATAAGCTCTCACGGTCAACGAAGGATATTCCTTCTACCGGGAAGACCCGATCGACTTCGAATCCCGGACTACAAGACATCTCGACAATGGTAAAACAAGACCAGAAGACCACCCGCCGTGCCGACAAATCCCGATAGGAGCTGCACATATCTCGCTCTCGTGGCACACCGGATAAGCTAAGCGTCAGTGTACCGACGTAATCCAAGTTGCTAAGGAATGGTCCCATACGGTGCTCTAGTTTGGACCAACAAATGAGGAGCACCGCCCGGGGTAAATAAAGATGAACCTTGAGTCTGCAGAACCCAAGGGAAAAAGGCTTAGGTGGCAAAAGGTAAAACCAAAGTTGGGCCTTCTTTGGAGTCTTATTCAAAGCGAACTGTCAAGGGGTCCCATAAATCACCCAACCGTAAGGAACGCAAAATCAAGGAACATAACACCGTATGACGGAAACTAGGTGGCAAGAGGAACAAAACACTGGCATAAGGCCGAGCCTTCCACCCTTTACCAAGTATATAGATGTGTTAAATTATAGCAGATATATATATATTGTGATAACCCCAACAAGTAAACATGTTCCAAAGAGGAACAACATCTCCATGTTCCAACAAGGAACAAACTTCAGCTTCACCTGCAACTAACAACGCTATAAGAGGGCTGAGCGAAGCGGTAACATAGCCAATCAACGGTTTGCTAGGAAAGGATGGTTAGAGCTGACATGGCAATATGGGTGGCATGATATAGCAAGTGGTAGGCATCGCAACATAGGCATAGCAAAAAGAGCGAGCAACTAGCATAGCAAAGATAGAAGTGATTTCGAGGGTATGGTCATCTTGCCTGCAATGTTCTCAGAGTTGTCGAAAGCCTGATCCTCGAAAACGTTCTCAACAGGTTCCTCGTTCACGTACTCGTCTCCCGGCTCTACCCAAAACAACAACACAAACAAGGAACCACAGTAAATCACGGTGCAATGCACAATCAACATGATGCAACATGACATGATATGCGGATGTGATAAGCAAAGCGTATAAAGGCCCGAAGGTGAATGGAAAACTGCATCATCTTGGCTAACCAAGCATGCCATCGGAAAGATGAGATGATTTCGGTAGAAATCGATATAGAGATCACCGAAACGGATGCACGGGTTGGATATGACGGGCAAAACAAGAATGGTGAGAAACCTACGATAACAGCATGAGGAACAAAGCCATGCATGTGTGCAAACTACCTCATAGCAAGATTCAAATAAATATGCCCATGAAAAACAACACATAACCATGATGCAAAAAGACATGACCACAAACTTGCTCAAATGCAAAAACTATTGCCACCACTGAGTTGGTGGGATTTTTCTACCCCAAAAACATATATAATATGTTAGGGTTGCAGTAGAGAAAACATCACAAAATCATTAAGTTAACACCTGCCTAATATGGAAGTTGACAGAATTGGCAATTTCCAGATTTGGAAATGTCCAGATTTGGACTTGACTAAAACAGAAAAGAGACAAGGCTGGAAATGGAAACGTGGGGGGAAAAGAAAAAAATATGCATTTGGGGGAGGCGCTGAGAGGATGACAGATCGCCCCACTTGTCATAGAGACAAAGGTAAAGGGGTTTAAAAGGGGGAAGAAACAGCCTCGGGGATTCAACCCGGTCTCCCGGTGGAATCCTGCCTCGCTACCACTGGCTGGTCTGGTGCGGCGGGATCGACAGAGGAAGGGCCTCGGCCCTCTACTACTACTGCTGCAGAGGAGACGCACCGGAGGAAAGCGAAAACAGAAAAATAAAAAGGGGGGAGTGGCGCGCCTGGGGTTCGAACCCAGGTCGCCGCGGTGAGAGAGCGGGGAGTCAACCAGCTCGGCTAGGGTAGGGGATTCGGTAGGATACAGGAACCTGGCTACTTGACCTAAACTTCTGGGCTGATCTAAGAACAGAGAGGAACACCGACGATGCCGGCGAGGCAACGGCGGAGGCAGGGGCTCATACCTGCTCACATCAGCTACGCACGAGAGGCACCACAGAACAAGAAGGGCAAGCCCGAGAAGGAATCGTGGCATCTACGCTGGCGCCAAAACAACCTGAACCCCACTACTACGAAAGCACGCCGAGCACGCCGAAGCGATAAAGACACGGGCCGGCGCCTACTCTACGGAGAACTAGCGACGACAAGAAGGAGCAGGGAGGATGTGGGGTATACCTCCTTACCCTAGGACAAGGAATCGCGACGGAGACGGGCCGACGGCGACGAGATCGTGCTCTGAATTTCGCCGGAATCTGACCGAGAAGAAGACCAACAGGCGCCGATTTAACTTGGCGCCCGGGCCCCGTGGTCGACGCCGTGGGCGAAGATGACGACGAGGAAGGAGATGGACAAGGCCGCTGGTCGTGGTGGCGGGAGAGCGCCGCGGCGACGAGGCCACGCCTCCAGATCGCGCGAGAACGAATGGGCGGCGAACTTGGCGGTTTCCTTACCTGGCGGCGGCGGCGAGAGGGAGAGGGGAACCCTAGGGCTCGATTTGACGCGGAGGGGGATAAGAAGGGGGCTAGGGCGACGGGGCGAGCTCACGCTCCCCGTGCTCGGGGTCCCCATGGCGCTGGCGAGAGGAAAGGGAAAGGTGGGTGCGATGCACAGCGCTGACGCTGCCAGGCGGGGCCGACGCGTCCACGTGGACGGGATCCAGCGGGGGTAAGAGCGGCGATGGGTGCGCGAAGGCAGGGAGAGGGAAAAGGTGCGGGCTGGCGCGCTCTCTCAAGGCCAAGGGCTGAGAGGAATCTGGCCGGCTCGGAGTGGCCGGAGCCTGTGGAGAGGTTAGCTGGCTGCCATCTGCTGCTGCTCTCTCTTTCTTTTCCTTTTAAAAATTCAAAAGGGAGAGAAAAGAAAGTACTGAAAAGAAAAAAGAAAAGAGTTTGAGTGAAAGGAAAATATCCCCACACTCCTGGAATTCTCCACTATTTAACTAAATTGTAGTGGACATTTTAGAGGTAGAAAATAATGCAAGTTTGGAAATATTTCAAACTTGTGCCATTTTTGAACCTAACCATAACAACTTCAAATGAGGAGATATTAGGGCAGAGAGGTTTAGAGCAAAAGCAAGATTTGCAGGAGAAGATGAACATTAATTGAGAGAGGGAAAAATATGGCACTTGGAAAAGAAAGAAGTAGAGGGAAGGAGGAGATGGTAATGCAAATAGGAATGGCACATGCAACCACATGACATGCAAGGGAAAACCACAACCACATGACATGCAAGGGAACACCACAATCACATGATAAGAAGGGAAAGCAATATGACAAGAGGCACAAATGCAATATGGCAAAAGGAGCAAAACAAGAAAAAGAAAACCCAACATAACCAAACCAAAGAGGCCAAGCATGACAAAACCCACAAGAATTGGATGAGGTCAAATTGATATATTGCCCAAAAAGGGGAAGTTTACATCCAGGGTGTTACACGCACCCACTCCGTCGCCCTGCCGTGCACCGTAGCCCTCTTCCCCTCTCCGCCCGAACTCCGGCGCCATGTGAAGCTCTGCTCGGCGAGCTCCGCCACCTCAGGTGCTCTTCTGCCTCGGCTCGATCTTGGCCGAAGGGCTTCTCCTGTGCCCCAGACGCCAAACGGTGGCCCACGAGAAACCGAGCAACTCCGGCGAGCCTCGCCGCATTTTTGGTCGCCACCGACCAAGCTCCGCAAGTGACGTGGCGCCGCTTAATTAGTGCTAATCACCAACTAACCTACCCCGACATCGACAAAGGCCCCAGCGCCACTAACGACTTAGATTAGAATTAAACCCCCGTTAACTAATCGAGACACCGACGTGTGGGCCCCACACGTCGTTTGACTCCACCAGCTGCAGTTGACCTGTTGACGTCATGCTTAAGAAGGTCGACGCAATATTATATTTTCTCGATTTAATTAAATCAGGAAATTCCGAATATATTCAAAACTTCAAAAATTCATAGAAATTCAACCGTAGCTCAGATTGAAATAATTTATATATGAAAAATTATCAGAAAAATTCAATCTATCCATCTGTACTAGTTTCATGCATGACAAAAAACTTATACTTGCTGCATAGGTGAAAACTTATGAATGGCATTTATAAGAGCTTATTTTGGAATTGCATTTGAACCTTTGGTTCAAATGGACTTCATTCAAATCGAATACCAGTTGCATTAACTCAAACAACATCACATCTACATGCCATGTTCATGCATCATATTGTTGCATATGATTGTGTTTTGATTGCCGGCACCGTTCCTTCTCGATAGGTCCTGCTCCGGAGGCGTTCAGTACTGCTCTATGAAGCGGTGCCTCCTTGTTGATTTACCGGCAAGCAAATCCCTTGTTCATTCCGATACAATCCTACTCTCTCGCTCCTGCTCTCGCTTATTGCATTAGGACAACAACGATTCATCTGCTACTTTGTGCTGCGGTAGTTGAACCCATTCCTCTGCATGACCACATCATTGCCACAAGAATTAGTTGAAAACCCACTAGCATGTGTAGGAGTTGATTGAGCCATGTTGTGTTCCTACCATGCTATGCCTGCTATTGCTTAGAGTTGTGTCGTCTGATTCATTGGGAATGAATTGGAGTACAGTTCTATGTTCGATCTTTGAGAGTGAAGTGTGTGAACACGATTTGGTAAAGGTAGTGGTGAGAGGCCATGTAGGAGTACATGGTGGGTTGTCTCACCGAACCGCCCTTAAGCACTGAGTTCTATGTATGTTGTCCAATGACTCAATACTACCACACATTGGGTTCCGTAACTCGACCCTCTCGACTTATTAATCAACTTGATCTCTGCCCGTGAGTCGCAACTAGTTTCTCGTGTTTGTAGGTAGTGCTATTTTTCTACCAAGTGGCACCCGGCAGGTGGGCTTGGGACAGACTAAACACAGTGGCACGGTGTACCAAGTGGCACCGGATGGTGGGCTTGGGAACCCTGCTCACATCGTTTGGGGCCGTGGCGACACCCGGCCGGATCTCCTTGCGGATGGAACCCGAATAGGCGATAAGCCCGGACTAGAGTCTTGTGTGGTTAGTCGGTCGTGGCCGACACCCTCGCCAAAGCTTCCGCTTGAAGGTTGCCGAGATACATGACGGTATATGGCGGTAAGTGGCGAGGCGTGTGTGAAGAAGTACACCCTGCAGGTTATCATGATCTATTCGAATAGCCGTGTCCTCGGTTATGGACTTCTTGGATGCTTACGTGGTACATAGACAACTTGAAGTGGATACTCTAAAATGCTCAAGAAAAGTGTGAGTGCTATGGATGGCCTTCTCGTATGGAGACGGGAATGAATCCGTAGTGGTGTATTGATGTGGTGATTAGTGGACTCGTGTACGTTGTCTCACCTCAAGAGTTTTCTTGTAGTCGTAGAACAGGATAGCCACAGAGTCAAAGCTGGCTTGCTGCAACTAAACTCCACATTACCTTTTTGACACTAATGCATGTATGATAGGATCTGATGTAAGTCTTGCTGAGTACCTTTGTACTCACGTAGCTTTATTTATGTTTTTGCAGCGGAGACTTTGGTCTTACTAGTAGTTCCGCTTGGACTTCGACGAGTAGCTTGTTACCTCAGCTACGATCTTGTACCCTTGGGAGGGTCTTGTAGATAGTCAGGCTTCTCAGCCTTTTTCTTTTGTAGTTATGCGTACTCGGACATGTAACGCTTCCGCTTATTGTTTGTATGCTTTCAATGATGGGTCATGTGACCCTGTTTGTACTTATTGCTTTGTGGCTCTTCCGAGCCTTTATCTATATGAGTTTGCGTTATGTTGTGATGCCATGTTGTACAGCACATACTTGCATGTTATGCGACGTGTAACTTGTATTGCTATGTGTGGGATCCGACAACCTAGTTGTTTATCCTTGGTAGCCTCTCTTATGGGGAAATGTAGTCTCGTGCTTCGGCGATAGTAGTCCGCTTCTGCCCGGTTCACCGAGTCCTGCTAGCCCAGCACTACTGCTTGGACACTTGATCTGGCGGCATGTGTTTCACTTCGTTCCTATGTCCGTCCCTTCGGGAAATGTCACGCGTGTTATTCGAGTCCCGCCTAGCCTGCTACAGCCGGGATACCGGAGTCTGTTAGCCCAGTGCTACAACCCGAATATATCGTTGATGACCGACATGCTCGATGTGATTCATGTATGCTCGTCCCCATAGGTTAGCGCCGCTTTGGGTTCACGACTAGCCATGTCGGCCCGGTTCTCTGTCATATGGATGCTAGCGACACCATCATATCGTGAGCCAAAAGGCATAAACGGTCCCGGGCCATGGTAAGGCGACAACCAGTGGGAATACCGTGCGTGAGGCCGCAAAGGGATATGATGTGTTACATGCTAGATCGGTGTGACTTAGGATCGGGGTCCCGACAATCTTCTTCTCCGAATTCTTGAAATTCACATTTTTAAATTTCTTCTTGATGTATTTACGACCGTCTTCCAGAAAATGGTTCCCACAAGCTTGACCCAATCCATGCGCATAGTAAAGATCTTAGCACTAAAATCTATCGGCCCCAATCTGGATCAAGTTGTTGGATTCCTTACATGCTTTCCGTGCACGGAGAAGCTACTCATCGAGGTGAAACTTCTTTCCTATAATTAAACGGTAATCACAATGTAGCTCAATTTTTTCGTAATTTTCCCAAATTACGATGACAAGTGTAGTGTTCAAAACTGCATCTACGCACTGCACCAAAAGAAATGTTTTAATATTTTTCTCACGTGATCACCGCATCGTTTTATGTCAGACTACTATAGTAGCCTAGGCTAGTCATAGTGGAAAGTAACTTAGACTACTCCAAAAACTCTATGGTTACCCTAAGAGCAAGTACTACCTCCGTCTGGTTTACTCTTCCAATTTTGTAGTATCAAAATTTGACCATAGATTTAATCGACAAAATGTTAATGCATGTCACTAAGAACTATATCGTTGGATTCGTATTTGAACATAATTTCAAATGGTGGAATTTTTAGTGACATGCATTGGCATTTTCTTAGGTAAATCTATGGTCAAAATTTTATACTAAATCTGAGTAGTATTTTTCTGTCCCAAAATTCTTGTCTTACATTTGTTTATATACGGATGTATCTAACACTAAAATGTAACTAGATACATCCGTATTTAGAAAAATTTAAGACAAGAATTTTGGGACGGAGGGAGTACAAAAGTGGGCTATGTAGGCCAAAACATGTGCCAAATTCACTTGTGATGCATTTGGCATCGATGCCCCTCCATTGCTCACCGGTGCCCCAATCTGGATCACCTACTTTGCTCGGTGCCAAATTAACTCACGAATGAAAAACACTGCGTGGGAGAGAGAGAGGGACTGAGGCAATAAAAAAACACTTGTTTGGGAGAGTGAGAGGCTGGTGTAGTTGGTTTGATTGATTTGTTTATACCTGTGGGTCTGTGTGCACAGCGGTGCCAACTCTCTCACATTGCGAGAGCGGTGCCAAAATCTTTTGATTTGACATCAATGCGTATTATGTGGCATACTTTTGTGAAATATGGCATCGGCCACATAGTGGAAGGCAACAAATGCCCAAGCTCTTCACATGCTCCTAGTTAAATGAGAGGAAACAGAAGAGAGAGAGAGAGAGAGAGAGAGAGAGAGAGAGAGAGAGAAAAATATCACTAGCCAGCCAACCCTATCGTATGAGCGAATGATATTGGTACCTCTTGATGACACGACAATCTGCAGCCAGCTGCTCTAATATGTTCTCTTCTTTGCGGATAAAAAAGACCCGAAAGTGAAAATGTGCTGCACTATAACAATCTCATCGAATGCCTTGATCTCCATCTTACGTAAATTGATTTGATCGACTACCGAGACATCACATCCGAGATTAAATTGGCGAGTTCTTTGTTCGGAGGCAAGTGTGCTCAAGGTAATGAGGTTTGGCGTTCTCTGGTGCAACAATGAATGGCGTCTGATCACCGCAAGCGTCTAAGCCTAAATGACAAAGTCTCCGTAGAAGCTGAATTTGTTTTGAAACATCAAGTGGCGGAGACTCAAAACTTATTTGCATTAGTGACTTGTCGTATGGTGGATTTTAGTTTGTACGATAATGCTGCATCCACCTAAAGTAATGAAAGTTCTTACGTAAACTTCCTAGTAATTCCCTCTTCCTAGGTGCAGCATTACTCCTAACATTTGTAATATCAGTTTGAAACTTGTAATATTGCCGTGTCCTATTCCTGCGTTTTCAAAATCCTACGAATCAAACAGGTCCTGAGTTGGTGATGATGTTGTGCCTCCCATCTTTCACCAATAGCCGTCGGATCTAGATCTGACGCATACAAACCAAGCCTCTCCATTTTTGCAAAAAGGTGCCCGCACTTGTTCCCTATTTACAAACAACTCCTTGTCTCTCACAATCAGCGTTATCTCCTCCCCACCACATCTAGAAGGCCGTGGAAAAATCTGGCGCGATGGCCGCTGCCGGAGCCGTCCACCCCAATCTTGGTGTTCCGTGCAATGCACGGGCATCTATGCACGGGAAATTATGTCGAACAAGGCTAGTTGTAAGTAGGCTAGCTCTACAGCCATGATGATAGTGACTGCAGACGGTGAGGCTGACTATGGCATGCCGAACACGGCGCTTATACTCAGGTGTCATCTCCGGCGCAGGGTCTTGTCACTTCACTGTGAGGAGTAGCTAGTACTCCTTCTACTACATTGGTAGTACTACTACTAGTACTAGTAGCACCACCGTCTGGATTTAGGAGTACTACCACGTCCATCTGGATTTTAGTATTTGACTAGCAATATCTAGTAATGCATGTCATAAAAAATGTACTACTCCCTCTGTAAATTAATACATCGTGTTTTATTCCTATCGGAGAGAGAACTTAATGTTTTTTTGCTAACTAGAGTACTAATAGGATTACATGCCATGAACTAAACACTACATGTCATGTTTGGTAGTCTCAAGTCATTGAAAGCTTGCACGGCCTACATCTCTCATTGGTTGATATGTCACGAAATAAGAAACAAGGAGGGAGTTAATGCACCGTGCCTAAGTGTTTTGGGATTATTTGGTTTTCGTAATGTGACTTACACAACATTTTTGTTTACATGCATTAACATTTTATTAGTTAAATCAAAGGTCAAAACTTGGCGCAAAATGGAAAAGGGACCAATAAACCAGTAGACATCAAACTTCTCTCGTTTGGCCCCAACTAGAGGTCCGGTGAGATGACTATACTGCACCGGCACGGAGGGGGACGCAGCTTCATTGAATTACGGCAACTGCCTTTGGGTGAATGACACGTGGGCCTAGGGGGTGGCTGGCCCACCTATCATACAGCCAAAGGCAGGTGCAGTAGAGGGCCGAGGAGTAGTACGAAATCCTACGCACCTACGCACGCTAACCAAGGGAAAGAGTGATCACTCGAATCGCAAGATCAGTTGACTAGAAGCTGAGCTAGACCCATGGAGGCGATGAGCGCGAGCATCAACCGACTGTGCCAGATGGTCCACGACGCCAGCCTGTGGCCCGGCAACGAGGAACGTCTCCAGGTAGTATTGCTTGAGGCCACCAAGGCGAGGGGCTGCTTGGACGACAGCTTCGTCTCCTCCTTGTTCGACGAGGTCCTCGTCGGTTTCCTCGACAAGTTCACCGTCGTCAAGAAGCTCGCGGACAACTTTGACGTAAGCCTCTAGCCGACACGCCCAGGCTCTGCGATGCCCGCCACCCTCAACGGCCACTATGGTGACAACCTCTTCGACGCACTGGTGGCCCTGCGCCTGCCCGCCGTCGCGCCGAAGAATGTCCACCTCGAGGTCGCGCTGGCCGCGCAGCGCCTGGCGCAGCAAGACACCATCGACATAAATACCCACGTCTGTGAGCAAATCGTCCACAAGGACTACTACATGCAAGAGGAGGACAATAGGACGCTGGCCTTCCTGGACCGCAGGGCAACCTTGGACGACACTGTTCAGAAGCACGTTGAGCTCGCCGCCAACGCCGCTGCTCCTCACACGTCGGTTGGTGACCCGGCGCACTAGGGCGTGAGGATGTCGTTGATGGATCCATATGTATTTTTATCTTTCCATCAAATCCATGTAGTAGTATATGATACTACAGTAATTATCTTACCTTTCGCATCAACTTCATAATTTTCGTACGTACTCCATGCATGAACGGCGCCAGAACCAAACTTCTCATTACTCTAGGCAAAATCGTTATTTTCTATCTATCGATCACGCCATGGAGCAGAACCAAAATTTACAAGTTATGAGTTCAAAAGGAAAAAGCCTGCCGTGTTCGCGTCGCACCCCCACAAGGTTGGTCCAGCACGCCGCTCAAGCGGGAATGCATGCGGTGTTGCATTTTCACTTACAAGTGGGACCGCAGTTGAGCAAACCGACTATCGGCAAACCCCCACCCCGCCCACCGTGCGATGGCTGAGAAAACAGGAGGGAGAAGAGATGGCTGTAGCACGAACTCCAAGAAAATTGGTGTCGGATGGGACTCGTGTGGGTGGCGTGTACCGTACTGCTAGACGTGAATGCTAGTTATGGCCCATGCCACCCCACTATATCGAGCCTATATCGAGGTACGTAGAACAAATTTCCTGCAGCCGTGCTCAGCCCTCCTCTATCTCTCTTCTCAGCCAGCCAGCGAACGTGCGGAGCCCATCGTCTGTTTGCTCACATGCCGTCCCACATGTCAGTGAAAACGCAAGCGGACCCATCGAACCTCGCACATCTTTCACCTCGACGTCTTTGGTGATGAAAAAAAATCAAGAAAGATCTTGGTGGCTGCTTTTGGAGTTACTCGAGAGTAGTAAGATTCTATTTACAGTTTAACCCAAGATGCACATCTCGTGGCTTCAACTACCACTCTATTTTCTTTCATGACACGACCTGGATGCTGGATGTCCCACATGTCGGCAAAAGGAGGAAGAACCCGACGAAATCTTCGGTTGTGCTCTCGGATTATACTAGTTGTGCTAACTTAAAATTTTTATTGTGTACTCCCTCCATTCCAAAATACTTGACTTCCATTTATCCAAAAATGGATGTACCTATATACTAAAACATTTCTAGATACATATATATTTTGACAAATAGAAGGCATGTATTGTGCAACGGAGGGAGTAGAATGGATGCAAGTTTTTGTATTGGGAAGAAGAGTACATACATATATTGATAGAGCGCAATTTAGTAGATGTTCTATCACTTTTAGCTAGCACAGAGGCTATAGATGAGATTAGTGCACTTGTTGATACTCCTAGTTGGTATCGTGTTGCTGCTTAGACGCAGAGAAAAACAGACCGGAGGGAGTACTAGAATAGAGGCTAGACATGAGACTAGATGCGAATAAGCAACGTCTACTTCTTTACACTCGAAGAAGAAAGAAGCACGCAAGATCGAGCCTCCGCAGATCAACAATGAATGGATCAAGAAGGCACTAATGCAACTTACAGGAGTAGTAAAATGTATTCTTGTGGTTCTTGTTTTCTTTGGTCTTTCTTTTCTAGTAAATATTATCGTTGGAGTTCGTGCAAAACAGAGGCCCGTTTGGGGTCGTGCATTGCAGTTGGCCTTACAAGTGGGACCGCAGTTAAGAAAACCGACTATCGGCAAACCCCCACCTCGCCGGCCGCGTGATGGCTGAGTTAGAGAAACGATGAGGTTGAAGAGATTGCTCTAGCACGGACTCCAAGAAATATGTGTCAGATGGAAGTCGTCTTTGGTGGCGTGTGCCGCACTCTGGGCGTGAATGCTTGTTCGGCCCATGCCACCCTACTACTCCTACTACTTACTATATAGTACTACTAGTATCGAGGATTCGAGGTGCTGGTTACGTAGTACAATATGGCTAGAGTAAAACACACCACGACGACGCGAAGCATGTGAAGCTAGTACAAATAGTGTACTACTATTGTTGATTGGCCTCATCCGATAACCTGTTGCAATGCACGCACAATTATGTATTCAAAATATTTTTTGCCTCGTCGCACCACTCACTCACGTAGCAACTCGAAAGCCATTCATAAATTTAGTAAGTTTATCACAGGCATATGATTTTATTACATACAATAGGTCATCAACCCACATTGACAACGAGGATACATTATAAATACTAAAGTTTTCACCACACAACAAATAACAAGCAATGAAATGAACTTCAACTCAACCATTCCTCGGCGTTGGAAACGCTTGATTTGAACCACAAGTGATTCTCTGGGACGGGCCATCCATTGTCGATCTGGAGACCAACGCATGACTGATCATCTAGGCTGAAGCAGCCTACTATATCAGTACCAGGGTAGGGAACCACCCAAATGTCCGAGGTATAGACATAGTTGCTTCTCATAAATGGTAGTAACGTTGTGTCAACAGCAGTTGGATCGCCTTTCACCATCATTGGATAGTTTTGTCCAAGGAAGAGAGAGTTTTCTCCAAGACTATTCTGTACCAGGGAGAAGGAGTTGGCGCTAGCACACTAGTATCCATCCCGAATACCATGCAACGGGTGTTGGAATAGGTCCGGAGAGTGCGACCATGGGAGACTACACCTGCTTCCTTAGCAGTAACATCATCCATCGGAATTAGTTGCCAGGCGCCAAATAGTATATGGGCGCTGCTCGTCCTCATGCTCGTGATCATCACCATCATCATCTCCCCCTTGGTTATAAAAATCTTCAAGTATAGGTGTGGAATGTTCACAGGACCTTGGAAACACAAGAAGAAGGTTAATTAGTAAGGCTGGCCATAGTGGGGGTAACATAAGTAGTATCATGCACTTGGGACTCGCAAACATGCTTATGTGGCAGGAAATTAAGGAAGAGAGAGATGGTTATAGTAACATAGGTAGATACCGTAACATAATAAATGTGATGCTACTATGTGTCATGCATGGCAATAAATGAGACCACCTATGATACTAATCTAAGATACTATGCACTATAGAGGTAGTAACATAAACTAGTAACATATGCATGTTACTAGTCTAAGTTACTCCCCACTATGACCAGCCTAAAGGGAAACTTGCTAACCCACATGCATGTGGATGAAACAATTATAATTACGGTGGAAGACAAACGTACCGAAACAACGAGGATGCCATGCAAAAACAATTGCCACAGTGGTGGCAGCAAACACAAGGCCCTCGTATTGAATTGCATCACAAGACTCATCCGTACGTAAACTGATTTTGAGCAATATCCATCCAACAAACCATCGACGATTTACAACAAGCTTGTCGAAGATAGCAACAACTTCATAGTTGTTGTAATTCCAAGAGCGGTTGGGAACTCGAGAAATTGCTATCTTCCGTAGATGACAGTCACCATGATTGTATTTGAACGTGCGTACAATACCGGTGTGCTCAACCTCTGGGCAGTCTGCTGAGATTTTTGGAAGTGGAACCCGGTCATGAGTGTACACATTCACAAGTTCCCACTCGCAATTGGACCCAATGTAAACAATCCAATCTCCATTTGCGCCTGCCCAAGCCTTGCCCTCAAGCGATGGCATCTTAATATCATACGTATCATTATCAAGCGGCATCAAATTGCACAGGGCGAGGCCTCCGTCGTGACGGCGCCAGTCATCAGAGGTACAACTGCAAATTTATATTCATATAATCGAGATACAATATTAAACCCAAGAAAAAAACTATTTCCGGCAGTGGCGGAGGCGGCGTGCCGCAATGTCGTTGTCGTTGTCGTCCTCCGGGACGCTGTTGTTGAAGTCTTCAATGCAACACATAATGTTCTTCACTTGTAAATCAAACATCATGTCGTCACACGATCGACGGGCGGGGCGCGGGAGGATGGCAGCTGGCGGCGCTGAGAGGTAGCGGTCGACAGCGGCGTCCCATGCTGCTGATCGGGCGCGTGCACGGGCACAGGCACGGCGGGTGCAGCCAAACACATGGGGACTGGTGTGGCGGTGGGTGGAGGGGCGCGCACGAGCACGGGCACGGGCGCTGGCGCTGGCATGTACACGAGCTTGCGCGGGTCTGCGGAGACCTCGCTGACGCCTGTGGATTCCAGCTACTCGATAGTGCTCGGCGACCAGCCTGTCAATGCTACGGGGATGGTCGCTGACACAGGCGCGGGGTTGGGAGCTGGGACGGGAGCGGAGGCAGCAATCGCCGCGGCCAGCTCGTTTTGGACCATGTTTCGTGAGGTCCCATTCCTCCTTATTTTCTATCTCCTTCGGCTCGAAGTCGACTTCACCAAACTTGAAGACTAGTGGAAGATGATCATTCTGCGCCATGGCGTTGGTGGAGGTCTGCGGGAGGGAGGGGAATGGGAGGCGAACAGTAAGGCCGCCCGTATTAAGCAGCGGCTTGGGTGCCATCAACGGAGAGGAAGACGGGCGGCCATGGAAGTCAAAGGGCTCGCTTCCCAGTGAGCCTGCGCAGCGTACAGCTCGCAAGCTTCCCAGTGAGCCTGCGCATTGGAGGAAAGCTTGCACGCCTCTCGGTCAGCCTGCACATCGGACTGCGCTCGCACGCCTCCCATTCAGTCAAGAAGTTGTCCGCATGACACCTCATATAGCTATTAAAACCAAGACACGTGGTGTCACATGAATGGTTAACATAACGCACACGATTTGAATTATACAAACGTTTGCGATGTTAGAGTGGCAGCTATTTGTTTCGAAATGCCTTTGTTGGCTATTATTCGAGTGTGCCTTCTCTCAAAATGGACACGAAAAATACCACAGCATGTCGGGTGCCATTCCATGATAGCATGCCAAGTTTCATGAATTTTAGATGAGTTTTGGATTTTCTAGAATTTAAAAACAAAGTATCTCAATGTTTTACTGGGAATCAACGGTGCCCTGGTGTTTGAAATTCATTCCCATTTCTTGCATGGGACCTAAGCATGCACCCAAGGAGAAAGATCTAATTTTCAACCAATTTATATGCACTGAAGCATGTGCATGTAGTTCAAATTTGAATTATGCACATAAAATGGCTAGAAAACCAAGTTAATGTATAAAAATGTCCAAACGAACCCCGAAAAATTCCAAAATTTAGCACAACACTCCTGTTGTTCTATGTTGACACTAGAAATTTTTTGAAAGCAATCAGAGGCAGTGGATATTGTTACGTCCCCAAAGGTGGCAGGTTCCCTACCAAAACCATTAGGCTTGTTGTGAGAAGCTCTGGTTTATGAGAAGCTTAAAGCCAAACCTGCCCCAAATGGGACAAAACTTTTACCATGACATGTTGATGCCGCTCCATGATAGCATACCAAGTTTCAAGAATTTAAAAAAACAGGCATCTCAATGTTTGCGGCCGAGTGATAGTGGCGGCGTGCTTGACATTCATTCCCATTTCTTGCATGGGACCTAAGCATGCAATGATGTCTACTACACAACCTTCTTCTTGTAGACGTTGTTGGGCCTGCAAGTGCACAGGTTTGTAGGACAGTAGCAAATTTCCCTCAAGTGGATGACCTAAGGTTTATCAATCCGTGGGAGGCATAGGATGAAGATGGTCTCTCTCAAACAACCCTGCAACCAAATAACAAAGAGTCTCTTGTGTCCCCAACACACCCAATACAATGGTAAATTGTATAGGTGCACTAGTTTGGGGAAGAGATGGCGATACAAGTGCAATATGGATGGTAGATAAAGGTTTTTGTAATCTGAAATAATAAAAACAGCAAGGTAACTAAAGGTAAAAGTGAGCACAAACGGTATTGCAATGCTAGGAAACAAGGCCTAGGGTTCATACTTTCACTAGTGCAAGTTCTCTCAACAATAATAACATAGATAGATCATATAACAAGCCCTCAACAAGCAACAAAGAGTCACTCCAAAGCCACTAATACAGCAGAACAAACGTAGAGATTATGGTAGGGTACGAAATCACCTCAAAGTTATTCTTTCGGATCAATCTATTAAAGAGTTCGTACTAGAATAACACCTTAAGACACAAATCAACCAAAACCCTAATGTCACCTAGATACTCCATTGTCACCTCAAGTATCCGTGGGCATGATTATACGATATGCATCACACAATCTCAGACTCATCCAACCAACACAAAGTACTTCAAAGAGTGCCCCAAAGTTTCTAACGGAGAGTTAAGAAAATGTGTGCCAACCCCTATGCATAGGTTCATGGGCGGAACCCGCGAGTTGGTCACCAAAACATACATCAAGTGGCACGTAATATCCCATTGTCACCACAGAT
This sequence comes from Aegilops longissima, assembly GCA_021605205.1. Taxonomy (NCBI): domain Eukaryota; kingdom Viridiplantae; phylum Streptophyta; class Magnoliopsida; order Poales; family Poaceae; genus Aegilops; species Aegilops longissima. The sequence goes on along the minus strand of CM038679.1, from coordinate 283,375,158 downwards.
AAACACGGCAATACATACATCAAGTGTTCTCATAAAAGACTCAATCCGATAAGATAACTTCAAAGGGGAAACTCAATTCATCACAAGAGAGTAGAGGGGGAGAAACATCATAAGATCCAACTACAATAGCAAAGCTCGGATACATCAAGATCGTGCCATAGAGGGAACACGAGAGAACACAGAGAGAGAGAGAGAGAGAGAGAGAGAGAGAGAGAGAGAGAGAGAGATCAAACACATAGCTACAGGTACATACCCTCAGCCCCGAGGGTGAACTACCCCTCCTCGTCATGGAGAGCGCCGGGATGATGAAGATGGCCACCGATGATGGATTCACCCTCCGGCAGGGTGCCGGAACGGGCTCCCGAGAGGTTTTTGGTGGCTACAGAGGCTTGCGACGGCGGAACTCCCGATCTATCTTCTGTTCTGGAAGTTTTACGATACGTAGGTATATATGGAGGCAGGGGGCGCGCCCCCACCCTCGTGGCAGCTACCGTATCTTCTGACGTAGAGTCCAAGTCTATCCGGTGGCTTTTCTTCCAAAAATAACTTCTCTAGTTGATTTTGTTCCGTTTTGACTCCGTTTGATATTCCTTTTCTTCGAAATACTGAAATAGGCAAAAAAACACCAAATCTGGGCTGGGCCTCCGGTTAATAGGTTAGTCCCAAAAGTAATATAAAAGTGGAAAATAAAGCCCAATATTTCCCAAAACAGTAGATAATATAGCATGGAGCAATAAAAAATTATAGATATGTTGGAGACGTATCAAGCATCCCCAAGCTTAATTCCTCCTCGTCCTTGAGTAGGTAAATGATAAAAAAGAATTTTTGATGCGGAGTGCTACTTGGCATGATTCTCAAAGTAATTTTCTTTATTGTGGCATGAATCTTCAGATCCAAAAGATTCAAAATAAAAGTTCATATTGATAAAAGAAATAGTAACACTTCAAGCATACTAATCAAAGTAATCATGTCTTCTCAAAATAGCATGGCAAAAGAAAGTTCATCCCTACATAATCATATAGTTAGGCTATGCTTCATTTTCGTCACACAAAGATGTTCCCAACTTCTATACCCCCGATGACAAGCCAAGCAATTGTTTCATACTTAAATAATCTCAAACTTTTTTAACCTTCATGCAATACATGAGTGTGAGCCATGGATATAGCACTATGGGTGGAATAGAATATGATGATGGGTGTCGGTGTCAAAACCGGCGGATCTCGGGTAGGGGGTCCCGAACTGTGCGTCTAGGCGGATGGTAACAGGAGACAAGGGACACGCTGTTTTTACCCAGGTTCGGGCCCTCTCGATGGAGGTAATACCCTACTCCTGCTTGATTAATATTGATGATATGGGTAGTACAAGAGTAGATCTACCACGAGATCAGAGAGGCTAAACCCTAGAAGCTAGCCTATGGTATGATTGTTGTTCATGTCTATCGACTAGCCTGGCCTCGGTTTATATAATGCATCAGAGGCCTAGGATAACAAGAGTCCTAGCCTAATACGCCGGTGGGGAGGAGTCCTTGTCTTGATCGCCAAGTCTTGTGGAATCTTCCTTGTATGCAGCAATCTGTCCGGACCGCCCATGAGTATACAGCCATGGGGGTCCTCGGCCCAATCCAACTGATCGGGAGACGACGTGGTGAGTACCCCCTAGTCCAGGACACCGTCAGTAGCCCCCTGAACCGGTCTTCAAGTTTAGGGACGCTCCTCGATTCTTCCAAACCGTTCTTCATCTTCAGTCGTCGGTCTTGAAAACTGGTTCAACAAATCTTCTCATCTTCGATCTTGAGGATCACCGAAATGCATTCGACGAGTTTACACGTCGGGTATCCGAGGAGCCCCTTTAAGTTTACGGCCTTTATCAATGCCTTGTTATTTTTATGCCACACCTCGGGTTTGAAGTTATTCCCGGGCGGCAGCGTCCTCTTGCGTCCGAGCTCCAACGCCGGACTGCATTCGAGGTATCTTTTGCAGCCGAGCACCAATGCCGGACTACTTCCCAGCTCTATCGCCGGACTATGTATCCGAGCTCCAACGCTGGACTATGTATCCGAGCTCCAACGCCGGACTGTATCCGAGGTGTCGTAAATCACCTTGGTTCAAAGAAGTTTGAAGGAGTTTAGCCGAGATTAATGCCGGAAATGCCCTCTATGGAGCCAGCCACTAGCGTCTGAGCTTTATGCCGGATTGCTTCCGAGGTGGTGCACCACCCCGAATGTGGGCCAATTTTTGTCAATATTTTTGATTGGTGCAATTTATTCTCTGCCGAGATACATAGCCAGTAGCCCTCAAGGTGGGTATCGGTCTAAAACCCGAGATGCACATGAAGGATGTCATAAGACCGCTGATCCTCGTGGCACGAGACTCAAAGTTGATTTGCAAAATCGGTCCGAGGATCAAGTCCTAGCTCGGCAGAATACTTTGGGACACAAAAGCGGCGTGCTCAGTCCTCAAGACTCAGGTTGGGTGCGGCCGACCAACCCGAGGATCAAAATCTCCTCGAGATCATTACACTTAAAATTTTCTGCATTGGACAGGCAATGAAGTAGCCCCGAGACACGGGTCGGTGGCAACACCGGATCGGGGATCGATGTGCCCTTTAATATTTGTAAATAATAAGCCCGAAGCCCAAGAGCCCCGAGCCTTAATGCGGCACGGGTGGCGAATTAAGGATTGATATCCATAGTAAAATCACAAATTATGTGTAATGACTCTATGTATCCAAGTACTTTACGTCATTAATGCTCGGATCCGCATTGTACAAAACTTTGTTGACCGACCATCAGCTTCCACCTCCTCGGCCAATAGCCGAGGAGTGTTTGTCCTACTTTATAAAGCCTTTATGAGGGCAAATATTTACAACAAACAAGGAAATCTGGCCATACGGTTTTATAAACAAAGGTACGCAGAGAGATATGTTATATTACTGTTTAACAGAAGAAATGTCTTCCAAAGAAAATAGTCACGCTATCGGTTCCTTTCTTTGGGTTGTCATGTTAAGCATGATCATGAAACCTCAGCTCCAATGTAAGAGCAAAATATTGAGGATTTAGTTTGGGAGGCCAGTTACTAGCCCCCTGTAGTGTTCGGCGACAGTCGAGGTCAAGCCGGAAACACTTTGGCCAATTTTATGAATGGCCCGTCATTTAATATAGTCATCGGATCGCTGACCAGTTTACACCTATTGTGACAGTCAGTTTTCGGCTTTCTCCACTGAGGTGCTTGACCATGCGAGCTGGAAGAACAATCACAGTGGTTCTCCCTTTGCACGCCTAGCCGAACAAAGCGGAACATAGGAGGCAAGCACGGGAGCCGGGCAACCCAACTATTGACCGAAGACACAATTCAAAATTGATGCATATATAGCAATATCCGAGAATGTTATTGCCGAATCTCTAAAGGTGTCCGGCGTTGCACTGCGAGACTTGTGGTGAAAACACACAAATAGTTTAAAAGTGCCAAAAGCTTGGAAAACCAAAAAAACGTCGGTAAAAACATGACGTCCGAACAAGATCAAGTGTTCGATGCCAATCCGAAAATTGGACTTTAGAAAAAAAAAGTGCTTCTGCCGTGCTTTAACATGACACATCCTATCTCAAGAATTCAAGCGGGTCAGCCTACGGCTTCAGTATCCCATCCCGAAGGTGGAGTACTTCTCATTAGGCCAGTTTAGAAAACTAAACTCTAGCGGTTTTGAGAGAGAAATTAGACTCCCCAGCTAGTGACCGCACAATCTGTCGAGAAAAGGAGTGATAAATAATAAAAACTCTGCAACGACCAGAAGAAAAACACTTATTATAAAACAGCTCAAATAAACATAAGAGCCCCCAAGTGAATTGGGTAAAAGAATGATTGTACGTACCGAAGTACTTATATCATATCTATGTTCAACCGAACTTTAAACGCGTCTTAACCGACTGTCGGCTTCTCCCTCTTCGGTCAAGGACCGAAAAGTGTTATGTACTACATCTGTCGAGAATATCGACGGTGTTTCCAATAACCAGGAAATCAGGTCATAAGGTCATAATGCACAAAGCGCTCGGGGAACTTATGCTATATTATCGATAAAGTGTAAGAAGCATCTTGAAGAAAATAGTACCCCACCGATACCTTTCTTGGTGCTCATTGTTAATATGAGACTTGTGCAATAGATTTTTGTACTCATGAGTTCCGTTGTGTGCCGACCATTATTGAAAACAGTAAGAGCGCTTAGCTTTCGGCTTCACCAGCCTAAGGTCTGCTCGGGTGACCCGATTGTGACAATCGCAGAGGTGCTCCCTTTACTCCCTAGCCGAACAATTGAGAACGTAGGGGTAAACACAGGAGCCAGGCAACCCAGCTTGCAAATCACTTAAGTCAATATGGTGCATATTGTGGCGTAATACACGAACAAGGAACGAAGCCGTACAAGTATAATCCTGTGCAAGAGGAAAAAACTTCATGAAGGAAGCCCCCAAGTAAACGGGGTATTTGAATTTGCGCGTCACAAACACAGTTTGGACAAGGAAAATTTTTACAAGCAACTTTTTACCAAAAAAGTATAACGCTTGGTCGAGCCGAACACAAGTTAAAAATTTAGAACTTTGAGCATGAAGGCAACTTAGTTGGTTAATGTGTTCGGTATTGATGACGCGGTTCGAGCTCGATGTGGGACAAGGTTCCATCCCCCAAGCCGATCCCGAGGTGGCGGAGTAAAGTGCTCGACGCTTGGAAGTGGTGACATAGCACGGTCAATGCAGGACGGCAGAGTGATGCCGAAGTCCCCTGCATGGGGTAATGAAGTGTTGACGAAGCCCCCCGTCCAGCCGAGGTGACGCCAAAGGATATAGTTCGGCTGGATCATTTTCCTGTGCACAAAAAATAGTGCAGACCGGGGATAATAGTAATAATAAGAATTAAAAAAAATGTTGCGTAATAAATAATTTATGCAAAGTGAGTAATAAAAGAAATATGGCCTAGCGCTGAAGTCAATGTCAATACAGGTCGTGACGTGGTCGATGCCGGCTTGATGAAGCGACCGTGCGGTGATGCCGGTATGCCCGCTCCGTGTAATCCGTGGGGCGGCGACGTTGGTGATGATTTATCCTTCGCGATGCCGGACTCTTGTTCGGCTTGCCGAGATGATGATCCGAAGAAGTTGAGCTCGGCTCAACAAGGTGACGACGATGTCTCAGCGAGGAGTCGGCGGCCGTGGAGCAATATTGCCGGACTGGTTTGACACCAAAGATGATATTGAAGATCATGTTCAAAAGATTTTAAAGTTAGTGGGATGTGTTTGGAAACAAAACACAACACCCCATACAAAACTTCCTTCAAAAAGGATGTCCGAAATCCCGTTCATAAAAAAGACGAACTTGGGTCGGATTCGTTTTCGCGCAGAAAACAGATCCGAAAAGTAATGCACTAATCGGAAGGTTCCCGGAGTTTGGACGGTCGGATCGAGCTGAAATTTTGAGGGGTGGTAGATATAGGAATTCCACAGCCGATCAACGGTTGGATCTTCCAAAGGAAGTCCGAGCAGAAGCTGGAGACCACGCCCTAAACTCGTCCAGATTCTCGTTCAGATTCAATGCGGCTCCGGTATATCGGAGATTGCCAGAGATTCCTCCATCGGAACTCGACGAAATTTTCCAGGGTTGTTGTAGACTCAATTCCACACAATTCCACCGAAGCAATCGTTAAAACGACGCTTGAGGAGGCGGTCGCGGCGGACACAAGTCCGCTGTCCAGAAAAACAGTACGGTCGCCCGAGGGCAATGTTGACGTTGAGTCCCCGGGCTCCCTGGATGATTCCTCCATGATCTTGATAGAGATCGGAGTTGATGTTGATGAAGACCCTCATCCGAACATGACGATCGGAGGTAGAGGCGCGATCCTTGGTCGAACCAAGGTGACCAATGAGCTGGTGACGAAGATGCGAAGTCGCAGCTTGATCTGCGCAGCGCAGCCATCGACCTTTTGCCGAACACACAGATGAACTCCCAATGAAAGCACCAATGTCGGTGTCAAAACTGAGGATCTCGTTTAGGGGGTCCCGAACTGTGCGTCTAGGCGGATGGTAACAGGAGACAAGGGACACGATGTTTTTACCCAGGTTCGGGCCCTCTCGATGGAGGTAATACCCTACTCCTGCTTGATTAATATTGATGATATGGGTAGTACAAGAGTAGATCTACCACGAGATCAGAGAGGCTAAACCCTAGAAGCTAGCCTATGGTATGATTGTTGTTCATGTCTATAGACTAGCCTGGCCTCGGTTTATATAATGCATCAGAGGCCTAGGATAACAAGAGTCCTAGCCGAATACGCCGGTGGGGAGGAGTCCTTGTCTTGATCGCCAAGTCTTGTGGAATCTTCCTTGTATGCGGCAACTGTCCGGACTTGCCCATGAGTATACAGCCATGGGGGTCCTCGGCCCAATCCAACTGATCGGGAGACGACGTGGTGAGTACCCCCTAGTCCAGGACACCGTCAATGGGGATTGTGTGGAGAAGACAAAAAAGGAGAAAGTCTCACATTGACGAGGATAATCAACGGGCTATGGATATGCCCATCAATTGATGTCAACATGAGGAGTAGGGATTGCCATGCAACGGATGCACTAGAGCTATAAATGAATGCTCAACCAAAGAAAACTAGTGGGTGTGCATCCAACTTGCTTGCTCATGAAGACCTAAGGCATTTGAGGAAGCCCATCATAGGAATATACAAGCCAAGTTCTATAATGAAAAATTCCCACTAGTATAAAAAGACAACTTATGAGACTCACTATATGAAAAACATGGTGCTACTTTGAAGCACAATATATGAGACTCACTACATGAAAAACAAGGTGCTACTTTGAAGCACAAGTGTGGAAAAAGAGATAGTAACATTGCCCTTTTTATTTTTTTTATTTTTTTTGGGCCTTTCCTTTTTTTCTTTTTGGCCTTTCTCTTTTTTTTATTGGGAAATGCTCTAATAATGATGGTCATCACACTTCTATTGATTACAACATAAGGATTACAACTCGAAACTAGAAAAAGATATGACTCTATATGAATGCCTCCGGCGGTGTACCAGGATGGTGCAATGAATCAAGAGTGACATGTATGAAAAATACTGCATGGTGGCTTTGCCACAAATACGATGTCAACTACATGATCATGCAATGGCAATATGACAAAAGTAAAGTATGTCATGATGATGATGAACGGAACGGTGGAAAGTTGCATGGCAATATATCTCGGAATGGCTATTGAAATGCCATAATAGGTAGGTATGGTGGCTGTTTTGAGGAAGATATAAGGAGGTTTATGTGTGATAGAGCATATCATATCACGGGGTTTGGATGCACCGGCGAAGTTTGCACCAACTCTCAAGGTGAGAAAGGGCAATGCACAGTACCGAAGAGGCTAGCAAAGGCGGAAAGGTAAAAGTGCGTATAATCCAATGACTCAACATTAGTCAAAAGAACTCATATACTTATTGCAATAATTTAGAAGTCATCAAAAATCAAGTACTATGTGCATGCTCCTAGGGGGATAGATTGGTAGGAAAAGACCATCGCTCGTCCCCGACCGCCACTCATAAGGGTGCACAAGCCAGGTACACTTCATGTTTCAAATTTGTTACACAATGTTAACCATACGTGCATGCTACGGGACTTGCTAACTCCAACACAAGCATTCTTTAAATTCATAATCACCCAACTAGCATGACTTTAATATCACTACCTCCATATCTCAAAACAATTATCAAGTATCAAATTGATCATAGAATCCAATTCACTTCCTATGATAGTTTTTATTATACCCAACTTGGATGCTCATCATTCTAGGACCAACTTTGTAACCATGGAAAATTCCATGCTGTTCTAAAAGACTCTCAAAATAATATAAGTGAAGCATGAGATACTAGCAATTTCTACAAAATATAACCACCGTCGTGCTCTAAAAGATATAAGTGATGCACTAGAGCAAATGACAAACTACTCCGAAAGATATAAGTGAAGATCAATGAGTAGTCTGTCGGGGAAGCTGATCGGACCCACGAACACCTATGGGACCGGCGGACCGAGCCCCTTTCGGTTCGGTGGGGGGCGGAGGTCGCACGAAGAGCAGATCGAGGCGAAGCACACGAGCAGTTTACCCAGCTTCGGAGCTCTCCGGAGAGATAATACCGCTACTGCTGCTTGTCTGATTGTATTGTGTTCTTGCTAGGGAGCGCTGAGAGCTACAAGACCTAGCTTGAGTGTACTCTGGTTTCGAATGAACCGAACCCCCTTTCTATGTTGCGCATGGGCCTCCTTTTATATGCTCAAGGGGTCACCAACAGGTGGCAACGTAGACAAGGGCAAAAAGGGAAAATGAGTTGCGGTTGGTACAGCTACTTGTACAGTGCATCCTACCTAACCCTGACGGCAGGGGACAAAGGCATTAAATGCCCGTTTAAGTCGACTAAACAGTGCAGAAAAGGACCGTCAGGGGCGCCACCGTTCGCCATGATGGCCATCTTGTCAGCACCGCTTGCCACCGCGCCCCGCTGGCTGCTCAACCTCTTGCCACGCTCGCCTGGAAAGGTCCCATGGCGACACGTTGGTGAATGAGCTGGAGCGGAGGAACGGAGGTGTCTGCATGCAAGCACCTTGCCGCGTTGTTGCCTTGTCGCATCCGGAAACTTGTCGCTCACGGGCCTTCCCGGCAAGCTCCTCTTGCCAGGGTCTTGTCTTCTAGGTACCTTGAGTGGCCTTCCCGGCAAGCTCCTCTTGCCGGGGCCTTGTCCCCTTGGCTTAAATACTTTGTTCTTGAATGGCTCCAAAGGAACCACGGAGGACCTTGGCGGTCACCAGCAAGCCTTGCCGGCTGGTCTGCTGCAACTGCCGCTGCGAAGTTCGGGATACTAGGGGACCCCTACTCTAGTACACCGACAGAGCCCCGGCCTGGGCCACACACGGTGCCGAAGCTGTTGGGCCAGGCCCAAAACAAAGGCACGGGCACGCTTGCCTAGGTCACGCCGTAACTTGCTCCGGACCCACCACGTCCCCCACGAACAGCACGCGTCGAACGCGGCGTCGTGGGAGAGATCGTGGGGGGTTTCTTTATTCGGAAAAGCGGAACGTCCGCCCCCTCTCCCTCCTTATGAACAGGGGAAACAGGGGTAGTTCGCCCACCTCGCCATTTGCTGTCTAATCTCAAAAACCACCGCTGCTCCCCCCTTCTTCCCAAGTCTGAAGAGAGCAGCGCTCCGCCCCCCATCGCCACCAGCGCCACCAACGCCGTCGGTCTCCCCACCGCCTCCGCCATGGCTCAAAACCGACAAGGGAAGGGCGTGAAGTCGGCCGAGGCGCAGCTGCTCATGGCGCCATGAAAGGAGCGGCTATCTTCCCCCAGCTCGCCGCAAGGGAGCCGAGGGAGAACTACTACCTCTTCGTCGACGGAGACGCGAAGCGATCCACAAGACGAAGGTACTCCCAGCCGCTGCTTCGGAACTAGCCCCAACTGGGTACCCTTTCTTCGCACTGTTCTTCTATTGCGGGCTCTGCCCGCCCTTCTCTGAATTTTTCTGCGATATCATGAACACCTACGGGTTCCGCCTCCTTGACTTCACCCCAATGCTGTCCTGACCATGGCAGTTTTCGCACATCTTTGCGAAAACTTTGTCGGAGTCCACCCAAACGTAGCCCTCTTCCGCCACTTCTTCATGCCCCGAGTCGAGAGAGGAGAGCCACTTGCCGGAGGAATCGCTTGGATCTCAAGGATCGGCAAGAAGGAAGCATATCTCGGAAGGAGAGCTCCGCAGCAAGTGGGAGGAGGAGGGCAGATTGGTGTTGGATTGTAGAGGAGAACCCGCAGCCCTTTACCGCCCAAATACAAACCCCAATAGTGCGCGACAACGATTGGAGCAACTTGGCGCCGAAGATGCTAGATTGAAGATTGTTGTCACCCGGATCCTGCGCCTCGGGCTTGCCGGACTCATCGAGGCGCCGTTGGCGCAGATTTCTTCGCCGCCGACGCTTCTTTGCGGAGAGGAGGAGACCTGCTTGGGAGTTCGAGAATCGGCGGATATCATGAGGCTGCGCCCGGGCCTCAACTTCAATTTCACCGTCTTGGAGTTGGATGCGGTGCTCCTGGAGCTGTTCAAGCACGACCCTGATCATCCCGAATGGTTTAGGTTGCCGAGGGGAGTTGTTCCATTGTGCAACAATTCCTCGCTCGACCGCATAAGTGCAATGATGCCGTTGTGTGACTCACATGGAATTGTTCCAACCTGGCAAGAGCCTGCAGACGACGTCGTGTGGGTGTTCTTCGACAGCTTGGAAGAAGTGCCGATCCGCCCCGATGAGCAGAAGGGCCTCACCCGCGACACCACTGACGACGAGATGCAGCGACGCCACCACAGTTGGAAGAGGCGGCAGCAGCTACTGTTGGCGAATCGGGTTCACCGTGGAGGAGGCAGAGGCAGCAGAGGCGGCCAGCCTTGTCGAGCGAAGGGAGTTTGCCGGCGAGGAGGAGCTTGTCAACTCAAGCCGAGTCGAGCGAACCGCCGAGGGCGCCTCCTCCCCACCATCTAGTAGCTTGCATAAGCGGAGCCCCTGCTCCACCAGAAGGCGCTCCGCAAGGCCGAGACAAACGGGCGGCAGACGGGCTAACAGCCGCCACGCCAACGACGACTCCACCGCTGCAAGCTGTTGCCTGAGCACCTCACGCCAGAGTAATCGGGCGGGCCTCCCAGTGCCACCGCTGCTACTCCCGCCAAGCGGTCAAGGGAACCCACTCCTCCGCCTCGTCGCACCGGAGGCGAGCCAGAATTTGATCTCTCCGCGCTCAGCTCCGACGAGGAAGAAGAAGAGTAAGCTTCTGTGTTGTACTTGTAGTTCTTCAATTTTGTTGCTTTGTCTTGTATCTAATTTGCTTCATTCTGAAATCTTTCCTTTTCAGGACGCTGGCCCAGAGAGCGTCGAAGAGAGCCAAGACCCCGGTGGTTGTCATCAAGGACGATCTCCCCGCGGCAGCAGGAAGCGCGTCCGAGACCACCTTGCCGGACGCGGCAACTCTTCCTCAAAGCAGCCCCCAGCATAGCCCCCAGCGTAAGTATACGGTTTACTTTTTTGCCGTCGAACGACATGGGTGCTCTTTCTTTGCTGATATCGACCGTTGGTTTGTGTAGGAGCGAGCAGCCCCACCAGAGTGCCCGAAGCCGCCCCGACGCGCCATCTGCGTCGACTACACCGCCAAGGAGGATCCCCGGCAAGGCGCTCTCCGCAAGGGAGGCTTCTCCGGCAAGGGATAGCGCCAGCGACCCTTCGGTGGTCGAGACCGCGGCTGCAGATCCCATCGCAGGTAATCCTCTTGCCTGAAAACTTCCCTTGTGTTCTTCTTCTTCTGATTTTCTTCTTGAACATTTGCTTGACTGTTCTTTCTTTTTCTGGTCGTCAGATCCATCCGCCGCAGAGCCGATGGAGACTGAGGTCGCCGGCGAGGAAGACGTGCGCGGCAATACCGAAGACGCCGCCGCCATTGAGGAAGAGGCTGGCGCCGATGAGTCCGCCGGCGAAGGGGCCGCCAAGGCTGCTGCTGCAGAGGCCGGCGAGGGGTCCGGCGATCGCACTGAAAGCCCTGAGGCCGCAGGAGCACCAGGCGCTACGCCGACCGCCGATCCCTCCGCCACCGCTGCAGCGCCAGGCTCCGAAGATCCCCAGCCCGGCGCCTATCTGAAGACCGGCGATGGCGTCTTCATCAAACTCCCCTGGGCGTCGAGCTCCAGGGCGCCGGTTGAAGGAGAGACCTTCGACGAAGAGCTGCTCGCCTCCGCGGGGCTGACATTGGTCGACGCGCCAAGAAGCAGCAGCGGCGAATCTGAGGAGGAGCAACTGCTGAGGAAGCTGATGTCGCTCTACCGCGCCCGACAAGCCAAGCTGGAATCCCGGGAAGCGCTTGTCGCGAAGGCGGGAGCAGATATCGAGAAGCGTTGGAGGAGCTCCGGGGCATCAATCAGGAAGCTCTCCGGTCCTTGGCAGAGGAGCGGGAGCAAATCGTTGAGGCGCGCAAAGCTTTCATCCTCGAGAAGGCTGAGGTTGAAGAGCAACAGCGGCTTGCTGCCGAGAAGCTGTCTGCGCAGGAAGGCGAGCTGGCGCAGCGGAAGATCAACCTTGACAGCCATGAGGAGGAGCTTGCCGCGCGCGAGGAAACACTTGGCGGGGCTCTTAAGGAAGCAAAGGATGCTGCCGCAGCTGCCGAGGCCGCCAAGAAGGAGTTGGAGACGAAGGTGACGCAGCTGGAGGCCAATCTCCAGAAGAGCGGCGAGGAGCTTGCTGCACTCAAGCACGAGCGCGAGAAGGACGCCTACACTCTTGGCGAGCTGCAGGGCCGTCTCACCGAGAGGAGCAAGGAGCTCGGTGCCGCCGAGGACTCTAAAGCAGATCTTGAGCTGAAGCTGACCACCTTGATGCAGACGCTGGACGGCGCCAAGGAGCGGGAGGTGGCCTTGTTGGAGAAGATCAAGGCCGACGAGGCGCTGCTGGCGAGCGCTACTGCCGCCCAGAGCACCTTCAGGGAAAACGTGGAGCACTTGTCCGAGGGTTTCGTGAATGTTGCCGCCGCTATCGACAAGGAGCTGACGGAGCTGGGGATGGTGGATCTCGGGTACTCCTCCGACGAGCACCTCCAACCCAGCGCCAAGCTCAGCTTGTTCTTCAAGGGCGTGGTGACGGCTCTCCAGCGACTCCGGGAAGAGATCCCAAAGCAGCTTGCCGAGGAATCGCGCCAGATCTGCGCGGGAGCTCTCCAGAAGGTGTTGATGAAGGTGGCCTTCCGCAATCCAGGCCTCAACCTCACCGGCGTCTTCAAATCCCTGCCGTCGGATGCTGATGTGGATGCACTCAAAGCCCTTGTCGCACCCATTGTGGACAAGGTGGGCAAGATCAAGAGGGTTGATGGCGACCGCGTAGATTAGGCCGCCAATTTTATCCTTTCCTTGTCGCTGCAGGTCATGTTAGGAGAACAATCTATTAGAGCTGCGACAAGTTATTTTGTAATATAACTCTATCTCGGGCAATGATTGCAATGTTATTTCCTTTACTTGATTCCTTCCTTTGTATGCGTTTTTGCCCTCGCTTTTAGGGAACTTATCGGTGCAGCACCTTTGTCATGAAGCGCTGAGTGCGGAACGTCAAGAGCCTTCGTCAAGGCGGTGCCGCTTCCGACAAGGAACCTTGTCGCAAATAGTTGCAGCTCACTTAAGTTGTTGAGCGGACTCGAAACAAAGTAAGGGCGCAACTAGCTACGAGTTGGTTCCTCCGTGCACATGTTTTCCATACAAAGCACGGTCGTTCGAGGAAGATAACTTAAAAATTTAAAAACTGATTGCTCAAATTTTGGCAACTTAGCTTTTCTGTCGTTTGCTTCCCGGTAAAGGTGAAACTTCCTCGAGCGACGCTTGGTGGCCCACACCATTATCTTCTCCTTCCCCGCTAACTTGTGTGCGAGGGAACCTTCCTTTCTTTGAGAAAGAGAAAGAAGAGAAAATAAAGTCATGGAGCCTTGCAGCTCGTTATTGCTTACCGGGCGTAGGTGCTGCACAAAGCGTCAGATAACATATGCAATAAAATGATGAAAGCATGAAATTCACAAGTTGTGCGAAACACATGAGTTTTACTTACGCATGGGATCTGCGCCCGGCTTTGTACAAAGGATTACATGCAACATCAGCAAGACTTGTACAGAAGGTGATTGCCGGAACAGGTTTCGGCAACCGCGCCCTACGGGTAAAACTTACGAAGATGTTCGATATTCCAGGAGTTGCTCACCGGAATGCCATCTTCGGTCTCAAGGCGGACAGCGCTAGGCCTAGTGACTTGTTTCACCCGATAAGGGCCTTCCCACTTCGGCGTCAACTTGTTGGAATTCTTGGCGGACTGAACGCGCCGAAGAACAAGGTCGCCTTCCTCGAGACTTCTGGCATTAACTTTGCAGCTATGGTAGCGGCGCAAAGCTTGCTGATAACGAGCAGCTCGTACAGCGGCCTGAAGACAGTCCTCCTCAAGGAGCAGCGCGTCATCTTGTCGCAGCTGCTCTTGCTCAAGCTCATCATAAGCGAGCACTCGAGGTGATCCGAATACGAGTTTCGTGGGGAGAACTGCCTCCGCTCCATAGACTAGAGCGAAAGGTGTCTGGCCAGTGGCTCGATTTGGCGTCGCCCTGATCGACCAAAGAACCACCGGCAGCTCCTCAATCCAGTTTCTTCCGCACTTGTGCAGCCTTTCGAAAGTTCTGGTCTTGAGCCCACGCAGCACTTCACCATTTGCCCTCTCCGCTTGACCGTTACTTCTCGGATGAGCAACAGATGCGAAGCAGACCTTGGCGCCAAGATCTTGGACGTACTGCATGAAGGTGCGGCTCGTGAATTGTGTGCCGTTGTCGGTGATGATCATGTTAGGAATCCCAAAACGGCAAACAATCGACCAAGAACTTGATCTGATCGTTGTCTGTCACCTTCCTCATCGCTTCCACTTCCGCCACTTTGTGAACTTGTCGATTGCAACGCATAAGTACTCAAAGCCCCGACAACTCGGGAAAGGGGCCGAGGATGTCGAGCCCCTGCACCAAAATGGCCAGGATAAAGGGATCGTCTGGAGAGCTTGAGCTGGCTGGTGTATCTACTTGGAATGGAACTGGCACGCTTCACACTTGGTTACTTGTGCAGTTGCATCCTGGAGGGCTGTTGGCCAAAAGAAACCTTGCCGGAAGCTTTGCCGCAAGTGCTTTTCGCCAATGTGGTGACCACATATGCCTCTGTATCTCTCGCTAACAGCTTCATCCATCTTCCCGATGAATACACTTCAATTTCACACCGTTGAGTCTTCTTTTGTACAGCAGTGTCTTTGTCGACAAACTGGTACATACTTGACCGCCGGGCTACTTTTTCCGCTTCTTCTTGCTCTTCGGAAGTTCTCCGCTCAAGGAAATGGACAATCTGTTGTGCCCATGCCGGAGCTTGCGGCTCGACAACAAGGACTAAAGGCACATCTGCTGCTGCGGATCATCCGCTTCTACGGCAAGAACTCGCGGTTCAGCCGAGCTTGATGTTCCCGGCAAGCTTGCCGAGCAAAACTTGTCGGGAGCGCCTCGCTTCAACGAAACAAACCCTAGGGCTTGTCGGAGCAGACTGCTCCTCGGACTCTTGGTGTTGATCTTGGGGACCTTTTGGCGGCGGCTTCGAAGCTCTGCCGAAAATAGTCACCGAAATCAACTTCCTCTTCTTGTTCTGTCCTGTTGATGGCGTTACAGTCGGTTGAGTCAGCTTGAGCACAAAAATCCCTGGTTCCACAGGCAACTTGAGTGCGGCGCACTTTGACAGACCATCAGCAATATCGTTCTGAGCTCTTGGAACATGTTCCATCTGCAGGCCGTCAAAGTGCTCTTCTAGCTTTCTCACTTCATTAACATAGGCTTCCATGAACGGACTCTAATAATCCTTGTTCACTTGGCGGATGACAAGCTGTGAGTCTCCCCTGACAATGAGCTTCTTGATCCCAAGGTCTACCGCGATCCTGAGACTGGCAAGCAAACGTTCATACTCTGCAGTATTGTTTGTTGCTTGCTCCTTGGGAAAGTGCATTTGGACTATGTACTTGAGGTGTTCTCCGGTGGGTGCTACAAGCAGCACGCCAGCACCGGCGCCTTGCAGCGAGAAGGCACCATCAAAGTACATCAGCCACTCTTTGCTTGCTTCCTTGACGGGGATGCTCGCTTCGAATTTCTTCATCTTGCGTTACGCCCATTCTGCTATGAACTCGCCAATGCTCGCTTTGGATAGTTGAAGTGCTTTCAAACTTGAGGCCAAAGCTCGACAGTTCAAAGGCCCACTCGACAATCCTGCTGTTGCTCTGGATTTTGCAATATCCTCTTCAGCGGAAAACGAGTGACGATCGTTATCTCATGTGCTTGGAAGTAATGGCGCAGCTTTCGAGGCCATGAGGAGGCCGAAAAGCAATTTCGCACACCGAGTACCTTGACCTAGCCCCTGCAGAAGGGAACTGACAAAGTAAACTGGGCGCTGCACCATCCTTTTCTGCATCTTCTCGCCCGCCTGCGCAGATCCATCCTTGTCGGGACCAGAGCTTGCCGGTGAAGCCCCCTGCTTGTCGCTGGGTGTATCTGCCATGGTTGCCGGCTCATCATCCGTCTCCCTCTCCGCTACTAACGCAGCACTAACCACTTGATTGGTTGCCGCTATATATAGCAGCAACTTCTCTTGTGGCTTAGGTGCGACAAGTATTGGAGTGGAGGACAGGTACCTCTTTAAATCCTGCAGCGCAGCCTCCGCTTCAGAGTCCATTTCATTGACCTGCCTTTTCAATATTTTGAAAATGGCGATGCGCAGCAGCGGACCTAGAGATAAACCTGCCGAGAGCAGCCACGCAACCGCAAGTCTTCGTACATCCTTGACGCGCTTTGGTGCTTCAATCTGCTCAATGGCCTTGATCTTGTCGGGATTGGCTTCAATTCCCGCCGAGAGACACGAAGAACCCGAGAAGCTTGCGGAAGGGACTCCAAACACACACTTCTCGGGTTGAGCTTGAGGTTGATCTTGCGCAGATTTGCAAAGGTCTCGTCTAAATCTTGAACCAGAGTTGCTCTGTCCTTGCTTTTGACCACTATGTCATCCATGTAAGCTTCCACATTTCTGCATTTGTGGCTCAAAAGCGCCATGGACTACTCTTGCAAATGTTGAACCAGCATTCTTTAAACCGAAGGCATCCGTATGAAACAAAGATGTGCCACATGGGGTGATGAATGCGGTTTTCTCCTCATCCTCTTCGCCATGAAGATCGATGATATCCTGAGTACGCATCAAGAAATGAAAGCAAATCACATCCGGCCGTGGAGTCAACAATCTGATCGATGCGCGGCAAGGGAAATGGGTCTTTGGGACAAGCTTTATTAACAACTGTAAAGTCGATACAAAGCCTCCATTTTCCGTTTGCCTTACGCACGACTACAGGATTGGCCAACCACGTAGGATGGAGCACTCCTCTGACAAGGCCTGCTTCTTCCAATTTCTTGATCTCTTCTGCGATGAACTCTTGGCGCTCCACTGCTTGCTTTCTAACTTTCTTCTTGACGGGCCACGCGTGAGGACAGACGGCAAGATGGTGCTCAATTACTTTCCTGGGAACACCGGGGATGTCAGACGGTTGCCACGCAAACACGTCGACGTTCGCCCGCAGGAAAGCAACGAGCGCGCCTTCCTATTTAGGATCGAGAGTGGCACTGATGGTGAAGGTACCACCAGTGCCGTCCTCCTTGGCGGACACCTTCTTGGTCTTTGGTGGAGCTGCCATCGTCTTCTTGCACTTGCCGGTGGAGCTCGATGGTGCGTCCTCGACGGTAGCGCAGCACTCCGAAGAGGTGCGCTTGCCGGAGTGGGCATCAGAGCTCTTGCCGGACTTGGTCTTCTTCTTCCTCCCGGGAGCTTCAGCGGCAAGTGACTTGTGATCTGCTGCGGCTGCTGCTTCCCGGTAGATCTTGTCGGCGTAGATAAGAGCATCCTTCTTGTCGCCAGGACAGAGATGACACTTATTGGGCCCGGCATCTTGAGCAAGTTGTATGCATAATGAGAGGCTGCCATGAACTTGGCGAGTGCCGGACGGCCAAGTATCCCATTGTAAGGCAATGGAAAATCAGCAACATCAAAAGTGACCTCTCAGTCCTGAAGTTTAACTTCGCGCCAAACGTCACCGCAACGTGATCTTTCCTTTGGCTTGCTCCTTCCCGGATTGATTCCTTGGAATGTGCCTGTCTCTTCGAGCTCGCCATCAGGGATCTGAAGCTTCTGGAGTACCGCGGAGGAGATCAGGTTTAAGCCGGCCCCGTCGTCAACTAGCATCTTGGTGACCTTGAGGTTGCGGATAGTTGGTGAAACCAACATCGGCAAGCACCCGACCGCAGTGATGCGATCAGGGTGGTCCTCAATATCAAAGATGATAGGCGTGTTGGACCATTTCAGAGGCTTGCGTGACTCGATGGATGGTTCTACCGCATTGACTTCCCGCATCCACTGCTTGAGTTGGCGGTGTGAAGTATGCAGAGAAGCACCACCATCAATTCACAAGATCTCTGTGGCTTTCTGGAACTCCTGTTCGTCAGTCTCATCATCTTCTATGTCTTCATCGTCGTCGTCATCCTCATCCTTGTCGCGACCGTGGGGAGGTCTGTCTCCTTGCCGCGGCGTCCTCCCCGGCCGGGGCGTTTCTTGCTGGCTCCTCCAGCACCTTCTTGAGCCTTCTCCTTGTCACGCCGCTCGTATTCAACCTTCTGCTGCTCAACAAGCTGCTCGACCTTATTGCAGCTCTGGAGGTCATGGCCCTTGGTGCGGTGGATCTTGCAATACTGCTTGTTGGAGCCGTCCTGCTTGTCGGCGACCGCCACAGCCTGGCAGTTGGTGTCCGCGGCAACCTCCTTGCCGGAGCTACCAACTTTGGCTTTCTTGGCGCCACCTCCGTTGCCGGACTGCTCGACAACTAGCACATCTCTGCCTTTCTTCTTTCTGTTGCTCCGTCACCGGCTTTTCTTTGCCGGAGCGGACCCCTCACTGTCAGATCCTGCTGCCTCCATATTCTCTCCGGGGAGTCTCCTCCCTTCTTCAGCACGCGCACACTTGTCGGCCATGGCATATAGCTCACTAACGTCTTTGATCTTGTACATCGCCATCTCCTCCTGCATCCTGCGGTTCCATACGTTCTGATGGAACACACTGATTACCGCGACAGGGTGGACATTTGGGATGTTGTGCTGTACACGGCTGAATCTCTGAATGAACTTGCGCAGGGGCTCTCCTTCCTTCTGGGCGAGCAGATGAAGGTCGCTCTCTTGGCCATGGGGCTTGTGGTCACCGTGAAGGCGCCGACAAACTGATGGCATAGATCCGCCCAAGAGGATATGGAGTTGTCCATAAGTGCATGAGCCAAGATCCGACATTGGGCTTGAGTACCAACGGGAAGTAGTTGGCCGAATCTTGTCGCCTCGCCCCGCAGCTTGCACCGCAATGGTGTAGATGCCGAGGAACTCCGACGGATGCGCCTTGCCGCCGTATTTCTCTCGCACGTATGGCTTGAAATTCTTCTTGCTGGGCCATCGGACTTGCCGCAGCTCACGAGTGAACGCAGGGCAACCTCCACAGACGCAAGTCGCCTGTTCTCTCGGGCGCATGCACATCGACAGAGTGCCAGCCGCTGGTCGGATTGACATCGCGCTTCTCTTGGCGCCGGCGCGAGTTCGAGCGCCTTCTTGCTGCCGTTTGAAGAACTTGGCGTTGATCGCGACGAGCTCGCGGATCTGATGACGCGTGGAGTTGCTGCCGAGGTGGATCCGCGAGTCGGCGATCTTGGCCTTCGGGTGGAGAGTGCATGGTGGTTGCACCCCACAGGTTTCGCCGCCACCGCTCGTGCCTTGTCGCCTTGCCGCGGCAGCGATGTAGTCGGTTGTCGCGGAGTGTCGCCGCTGGCAAAGCCGATGAGACTTCAGATGGTGGCCCTCCATTCATCGACCTTGTCGGCTGTTGGAGGGTAATCTAGGAGCAGTTGAGCTCTCGCCAAAGCTTCGCTGGAGTGGTGGGTGGCGATGGCGAACGGCGCGAGGAGCGGATATGCTCGGACTTCTAACTATGTTAGAAGGAGCAGATCCCGCCCAGCGACCGCGCCTCGCTTCGTGCCAAGATGTCGGCGCAAGCTGGTCTTGAGGGCCTCGGGATCCACCAGCTCGATCTTGATCCAACGAGCGTATGGTACTATGAATACCATGACGCTGTCGGTCCCGCGCCTCCTGAGATGGGCGCGGTGCGTGTACGGACGCCGAGGTCTGCGCGGCCTTGTCCTTGGACTTGGCAGCATCATGAGCTCCCTCGCGCGCCTGCTTCTTCCACCGGTGTCTACCCCACCACCCATTTGCTCCGGTGGTGGCGGGATCGACGTGGACGGCTCCGCTGCCGCCGAAGCCTTCTTCTTCGGTGGCATGTTGATGAAGATGATGAAGATGTTGCTCGTGTGAACGCCGGATCAGGTTCACACAGCCTCGACGCCCCCTACCTGGCGCGCCAAAGATGTCGGGGAAGCTGATCGGACCCACGAACACCTATGGGACCGGCGGACCGAGCCCCTTTCGGTTCGGTGGGGGGCGGAGGTCGCACGAAGAGCAGATCGAGGCGAAGCACACGAGCAGTTTACCCAGCTTCGGAGCTCTCCGGAGAGATAATACTCCTACTGCTGCTTGTCTGATTGTATTGTGTTCTTGCTATCTCAAATAAAACATAAAAGTAAAAACCTTCATGAAATGAAGGTTTTATTTTATGTAATCATTTAGGTGTTAATGTAAACGAACCATAACTATGTAAGCCGAGCGCTGAGAGCTACAAGACCTAGCTTGAGTGTACTCTGGTTTTGAATGAACCGAACCCCCTTTCTACGTTGCGCATGGGCCTCCTTTTATATGCTCAAGGGGTCACCGACAGGTGGCAACGTAGACAAGGGCAAAAAGGGAAAATGAGTTGCGGTTGGTACAACTACTTGTACAGTGCATCCTACCTAACCCTGACGGCAGGGGACAAAGGTATTAAATGCTCGTCTAAGTCGACTAAACAGTGTAGAAAAGGACCGTCAGGGGCACCACCGTTCGCCACGATGGCCATCTTGTCAAGACTTGCCACACGCCTACTGGCTGCACACCTCTTGCCATGCGCGCCTGGAAAGGTCCCATGGCGACACGTTGGTGGATGAGCTGGAGCGGAGGAACGGAGTGGTAATCTGCCGCGGCAAGCACCTTGCCGCGGTTGTTGCCTTGTCGCATCCGGAAGCTTGTCGCTCACCGGGCCTTCCCGGCAAGCTCCTCTTGCCGGGGTCTTGTCTTCTAGGTGCCTTGAGTGGCCTTCCCGGCAAGCTCCTCTTGCTGGGGCCTTGTCTCCTTGGCTTAAATACTTTGTTCTTGAATGGCTCCAAAGGAACCACGAAGGACCTTGGCGGTCACCAGGCAAGCCTTGCTGCTGGGTGTCAGAATCGCCTGCACGAAGTTCGGGATACTAGGGGACCCCTACTCTAGTACACCGACATAGTCGAATAATTATACAACTATCTGAAGACTCTCCCATTTAATAATTTCAGATCTTGGTATTTTATTCAAACAGCAAGCAAAGCTAAAGAAAATGACATGCCGCTCCAAGCAAAACACATATCATGTGGTGAATAAAAATATAGCTCCAAGTAAAGTTACCGATGAACGAAGACAAAAGAGGGGATGCCTTCCGGGGCATCCCCAAGCTTAGGCTCTTGGTTATCCTTGAATATTACCTTGGGGTGTCTTGGGAATCCCTAAGCTTAGGCTCTTGCCACTCCTTATTCCATAGTCCATCGAATCTTTACCCAAAACTTGAAAACTTCACAACACAAAACTTAACAGAAAACTCGTGAGCTCCGTTAGCGAAAGAAAACAAAACACCACTTCAAGGTACTGTAATGAACTCATTCTTTATTTATATTGGTGTTAAACCTACTGTATTCCAACTTCTATATGGTTTATAAACTATTTTACTAGCCATAGATTCATCAAAATAAGCAAACAACACAATGAAAACAGAATCTGTCAAAAACAGAACAGTCTGTAGTAATCTGTAACTAACGCAAACTTATAGAACTCCAAAAATTCTAAAATAAATTGGTGTACCTGAGGAATTTTTCTAGTAATCATATACAAAAAGAATCAACTAAATATCACTCTCCAGTAAAAGGTTTTAGCTAATCTCGTGAGCGCTAAAGTTTCTGTTTTTTACAGCATGATCATAAAGACTTCACCCAAGTCTTCCCAAAGGTTCTACTTGTCACAAACACTAACTAAAACACAAAACCACATCTAAAAAGAGGCTAGATGGAGTATTTATTACTAAACAGAACCAAAAAGCAAGGAACTAAAATAAAATTGGGTTGCCACCCAACAAGCGGTAACGTTTAACGCCCCTAGCTAGGCATGATGATTTCAATGATGCTCACATAAGAGATAAGAATTGAAACATAAAAAGAGCATCATGAAGAATATGACTAGCACATTTAAGTATAACCCACTTCCTGTGCATAGAGATTTTGTGAGCAAACAACTTATGGGAACAATAATCAACAAGCATAGGAAGACAAAACAAGCATAACTTCAAAAATTTAAGCACATAGAGAGGAAACTTGATATTATTGAAATTCCTACAAGCATATGTTCCTCCCTCATAATAATTTTCAGTAGCATCATGAATGAATTCAACAATATAACCAGAACCTAAAGCATTCTTTTCATGATATACATGCATAGAAAATTTACTACTCTCCACATAAGCAAAATTCTTCTCATTCGGAATAGTGGGAGTATCATAAGAGACTTGAATATTATAAATTGTTTCCACATTAAAAGGGTAATGTTCAGAAAAAGGGTAATCATAATCATGACAAGATTTGTAAATATAATCATGACTACTTTTTATAGCATAAGTTTCATCACAATAATCATCATAAGTAGCAACTTTGTTCTCATCATAATCGATTGAAACCTCTCCCAAGATAGTGGAATCACTAAATAAAGTTGATACTCTTCCAAATCCACTTTCATAAATATAATCATCATAGGTAGGAGGCATGCTATCATCATAACAACTTTGCATATCAAAACTTGGAGTGCTAAAAATATCATCTTCATTAAACATAGCATCCCCAAGCTTGGGACAAACATTAATTTCAGCAAATATATTCTCAAATATTTCATCCTCATCAAACATAGCTTCCCCAAGCTTGGGCTCTTTCATATCATAAGCATAATCACTCTCATCATTAAAAATATGGATAGCACCAATAGTAAAGCAATTATCATCATCACAATGAGTAGTAGGGGCAACATCATTTGGGAGGGATACCTTTCTACCTTTGTTGCTCCTTCTTTTCTTTTTTTTCTTCACATTATGTGTAGGTTCAACCTTCCTCTTTGAGCTCCTTATTGATGAGATTGGTTGAATAGAAAGATCCTCCTCATTACCTGATTCATCATAAGAAATAATAGGAGGATATTGGGAAGTCTCTTCCCTTCCATTAGTATTCTCATCATCTTCTATTTGCTTTCTTTTCTTTATGTAATTGGCAATATAAGGATTTTCAATGCAATTCACCGCACAATACAAATAAATCTTCTCTAGATCAATATCAAGGAATTTCTTATGGGAAAATTCTGGAAGGTCCTTAAGTAAACGTTTCAACTCTTCATAACCCAACAGCAAACTAAGTTCATTGTAATGTGCAAGGGAAATCAAATCATCACAATTTTTGGACACAATTCGGTCATGAAACAATTTGCATTGGAGATGTAAATGACCACGTTCATTGCAAAGTTCACAAGTATGGCAAAGGAAATTCAAATTTTCAGCACTCACATCTAGCCTTTCTTGCAACCATTTAGTTTCTAAATGCTTATGCCCCTTGCAATAAATATCTTCTCTATTTGGTGTGTTCATGCAAACATGCACTCCACAAAAGTTGACATGCTCATAAGAGGCATTTTCATCATAACTAGTGCAATCATCATTAGTACTATGGATATTCAAGGAGTTCATACTAACAACATTGCAGTCATGCTCATCATTCAAAGATTTAGTGCCAAACAATTTAATGCATTCTTCTTCTAACACTTTGGCACAATTTTCCTTTCCATCGTACTCACGAAAGATATTAAAAAGATGAAGCGTATGAGACAAACTCATTTCTTTTATAAACTAATCTAGTGCTAAAACAAGAAACAAAAATATTCGATTGCAAGATCTAAAGATATACCTTCAAGCACTCACCTCCCCGGCAACGGCGCCAGAAAAGAGCTTGATGTCTACTACACAACCTTCTTCTTGTAGACGTTGTTGGGCTTGCAAGTGCACAGGTTTGTAGGACAGTAGAGCAAATTTCTCTCAAGTGGATGACCTAAGGTTTATCAATCTGTGGGAGGCGTAGGATGAAGATGGTCTCTCTCAAACAACCCTGCAATCAAATAACAAAGAGTCTCTTGTGTCCCCAACACACCCAATACAATGGTAAATTGTATAGGTGCACTAGTTCGGCGAAGAGATGGTGATACAAGTGCAATATGGATGGTAGATAAAGGTTTTTGTAATCTGAAATAATAAAAACAGCAAGGTAACTAAAGGTAAAAGTGAGCACAAACGGTATTGCAATGCTAGGAAACAAGGCCTAGGGTTCATACTTTCACTAGTGCAAGTTCTCTCAACAATAATAACATAGATAGATCATATAACAAGCCCTCAACTTGCAACAAAGAGTCACTCCAAAGCCACTAATAGAGGAGAACAAACGTAGAGATTATGGTAGGGTACGAAACCACCTCAAAGTTATTCTTTCGGATCAATCTATTAAAGAGTTCATACTAGAATAACACCTAAAGACACAAATCAACCAAAACCCTAATGTCACCTAGATACTCCATTATCCGTGGGCATGATTATACGATATGCATCACACAATCTCAGATTCATCCAACCAACACAAAGTACTTCAAATAGTGCCCCAAAGTTTCTACCGGAGAGTCAAGAAAACGTGTGCCAACCCCTATGCATAGGTTCATGGGCGGAACCCGCAAGTTGGTCACCAAAACATATATCAAGTGGCACGTGATATCCCATTGTCACCACAGATAAAAACGGCAAGACATACATCAAGTGTTTTCATAAAAGACTCAATCCGATAAGATAACTTCAAAGGGGAAACTCAATTCATCACAAGAGAGTAGAGGGGGAGAAACATCATAAGATCCAACTACAATAGCAAAGCTCGGGATACATCAAGATCGTGCCATAGAGGGAACACGAGAGAGAGAGAGAGAGAGATCAAACACATAGCTACTGGTACATACCCTCAGCCCCGAGGGTGAACTACTCCCTCCTCATCATGGAGAGCGCCGGGATGATGAAGATGGCCACCGGTGATGGATTCCTCCTCAGGTGAGTGCCGAACGGGCTCCGAGAGGATTTTGGTGGCTACAGAGGCTTGCGGCGGCGGAACTCCCGATCTATCTTCTGCTCGGAAGTTTTACGATCGTGAGGTATATATGGGTGCAGGGGTGCGTCGGTGGAGCTTGGGGCCCCACGAGGCGGGGCGCCCTAGGGGTGGGCGCGCCCCACCTCGTGGCCAGCTCCCGTATCTTCCGACGTAGAGTCCAAGTCTATCCGTGGCTTTTCTTCCAAAATAACTTCTAGTTGATTTCGTTCCGTTTTGACTCCGTTTGATATTCCTTTTCTTCAAATATCAAATAGGCAAAAACAACAACTGGGCTGGGCCTCCGGTTAATAGGGTAGTCCCAAAAGTAATATAAAAGTGGAAAATAAAGCCCAATATTGCCCAAAACAATAGATAATATAGCATGGAGCAATCAAAAATTATAGATACGTTGGAGACGTATCATGCAACCAAGGACACATATTTGAATTTTTAACCAATTTATATGCATTAGAGCATGTGCATGTAGTTCAAATTTGAATTATGCACATAAATGCATTGAAAACTCAATTAATGCATAAAAATGTCCAAACAAACCCCGAAAATCCCAAAAATTGACACAACACTCCTTTTGTTCCATGTTGACACGAGAATTTTTTTGAAAGCAATAAGAGGCAATGGATATCATTTCATCCCCAAAGGTGGGACGTTCCCTACCGAAACCATCATGCTTGCTATGAGAAGCTCTGGTTTGTGAGAAGCATATACCCAAACCTGCCCCAAATGGGACAAATTTTTACCACGACACGTTGATGCCGCTCCATGATAGCATGCCAAGTTTCATGAATTTCAGACAAGTTTTGGATTTACTAGAATTTAAAAACTAGGTATCTCAGTGGCAGGGTGCTTGACATTCATTCCCATTTCTTGCATGGGGCCTAAGCATGCAACGAAGGACACGGATTTTAATTCTCAACCAATTTAGATGCATTAGAGCATGTGCATGTAGTTCAAATTTGAATTATGCACATAAATGCATTGAAAACTCAATTAATACATAAAAATGTCCAAACGTGTCACAGCCCTAGATCAGCCCTAGAGCTTGCTTGTAACTAGTGGCATTGCATCCATGCATCATGTCTAAATTTCCATTAAATTTGAATTGGGGAATTGGAGAGCCTCAGGAATCATTTAAAATAAATGATCAACATTAAAAATTGCTTCAAATGTTTCCAAGGAAATGTTCCTTTTCAGCTTTGAAAAATATTGGCAAGAATAAAATTCAAACCAATATTTTTGGAGTGACTGAAACATTTTATTTTGGGCTTTTGAATTAATTCAATAACTACTTGCATTGGATATATATTTGATATATAAATAATATATGTCCAATAATTCTGGAACATCTTATGTGGTTTGGTATATTTTAGTTCTAGCCACATAACCATTTTCAGGATTTTATAAAATGGTTTAGTATTTTACTAAACTAAAACAAAACAGAACAAAATAGAAAAACAAAAACACAAATAAAAAGAGAGAGAGAGGGACTACCTGGTGCTCACCTCTCAGCCCACCTGGCCCACTCCAGCGGCCCAGCCCACCACCGCCTCCTTCCTGTCGCCTTTCCTCCTCTGCCAGAGGAGGGCAGCAGTCGCGACGCTACCAGCCGCCGCCCCGCCAGCCACCTCCACCCTGCCTGCTTCACCCCCCGACGCCTGACGCCTCCGAGCGCCACGCGACCCCCTGAACCTTCTCACTCTCTCCCCGAACTCCTCCCCCTCCTCTGTCTCGCTCTCTCTGCCGAACCCGGACGAGCTCGTCACCGCCGTTCGCCATACCCGCGGCCACAGCCGTCCCCAAGCCTCCACGACATGCCCCCGAGCTCCGCCATTGACCTCTACGCCGTCCCCGCCAAGCCACGCGAGCGGAAGCGCCCCTCAGCTTCGTCCCCGACCTCGTCTTCAATCTCCGGCCGCCGGCAACCTCGCCGTGGATTCGCGAGCTTCATACCCTCCTCGACCTCGTCGTTGCCTCTGCTGGATTCGCGTGAGCTCGCCGTCGCTTCCCTCATCTCTCTCTCTCTCTCCACGCTACCAGAAGCCGCCGCCCTGCTGGCACCCGCCTGCCGTCCGCCATGGCCGGGCGAGCTCCATGCCCCGAGCACCTCTGCCGCCTAGCAGCTCCGACGTGCTCCGCTGCCCTTTAGGTGCTGCCTAGCACCTCCGCTCACTCCCCTATGAGCTGCAACACCGCGCCAAGACTTAGCCGAGCTCCGGCCTCGCCGCCGAGCTCAGAGCCGCCGCCTGCCACCACAGTTCCGGCTAGCACCACCTAACGACGCGCCGGCGAGGGCACTCCGACGCGCCTAGCCGCAGCTCGAATCGTGCCTCGTGGGCGATTCCCGAGCCTCCGCCGCGTCTGGTCGTTGCCGGCGGCTAGACGCCGGTGGATTAGCCCTGGTTGACCAGGGGTTTGACCCCCCTTGGGTCACTGACGTGTGGGCCCGCCCTGCTAATTAAACTTAGGATTAGGACTAACTAAAATTAGTTAGTCTAATGACTCGACACGTGGGTCCCGCCACAGGTTTGACTCTGGTCAACCCAGCCGACTTGCTGACGTCACACAGGCATCATGCTGACGCAGTAAAGTAATTCTATAATTAAAATAAATTAGGAAATGATTTATAAATTTCAGAAAATACTCTAAACTTCTAAAAATCATAGAAATTCAACCGTAACTCGGATTGAAATAATTTATATATGAAAAATGATCAGAAAAATATGAAGAATCTGTTTATGCCATGATCATGCATGTTTGAACAAGTGAACCTCACTGAATAGGATGAATCATGATTAGGGTAACTTATGAAATAGCATTTGGAGTTGGAGTTCAACCTTGTTTGAATTCCACTTCAACTAACTTGGATTATTATTGCACTAGGTAAATTCAGTACCTTAATATGACATGTCATTCATGTGCATGTGCATTGCATTGATTGTGTTCTCTCTTGTTTGCGGTAATTGTCCCTTCCTAGAGATTTATGTATCGGCGATGAGTTCGATGACACCGATGAAGAACTATATAAATCTTCGAAGTGCTGTGCAAGCAAAACCCCTTGTTCATTCCGATATAATCCCACTCTCTCGCCTCCTGCTCTATTTTACTGCATTAGGACAACCACGACTCATGTGTTACTTGCTGCGTAGCTGAACCCCTTGATCCCTTGCATGACCTGTCATTCCACAAGAATTAGATGAAACCCACTAGCATGAGTAGGAATTGTTTGAGCCATGTTGTGCCTACTCATTTATGCTTGTTTGTCATGCCTGCTATGCTTAGAGTTGAGTCGGTCTGATTCATCGGGAATGAATTGGAATTGTTATGAACATGTCCTATTGTGTGTGAGCTAAGTGTGTGAACACGATTTGGTAAAGGTAGCGGTGAGAGGCCATGTAGGAGTACATGGTGGGTTGTCTCATTGCAGCCGCCCTCGTGAACTGAGTTCGTGTTTGTGATCCATGATACAGCTTACTACCACGCATTGGGCCCAAACCAATGGACCCTCTCGGCTTCTTGACCACCCTTGTCCTCGGTCCGGGAGTTGCAAGTAGTTTCGTGTTTGTAGCATGTCAATGGCCGCACGCAACGCTGACCTTAGGGGTGGGTTGTGTTGCGGTAGGCACCGTGGCCCGTGTACCGAAAGTGCCCGCTTGGTATCTCGGGAACCCTGCACACATCGCTCGGGCTGTATGGGAAACCTCGGCCGGACTCCTGCGGATGGAACCCGAATAGGCGATAAACCCGGACTAGGGACTTGAGTGTTTAGGTAGGCCGTGGCCGACACCCACGCTGGGCTTCCGCTGAAGGTTGCCGAGTACATGTCGTGTAAACGGCGGTAAGTGGTGAGAGCGTGTGAAGAAGTACACCCTGCAGGGTTTAATATGATCTATTCAATAGCCGTGTCCACGGAGAAGGACTTCGGTTGCCTATATCAGTTCATAGACAAGTGAAAGTGGATACACTAAAATACGCAAGATAAGCGTGAGTGCTATGGATGGCGCTCTCGTGGGAAGACGGAGCGGATCCATAGTGGTGTATTGATATGGTGAATATGTGGACTCGTGTGCGCCACCTCAAAAGAGTTACTTGCAATCGTAGTTCAGATAGCCACCGAGTCAAAGCTGGCTTGCTGCACAAACTCCACCACCCCCTTTGATAATGATGCATATGTAGTTAGTTCGATAAGTCTTGCTGAGTACAATTGTACTCACGTTTGCTTATTTTATGTTTTGCAGAGAGACGTCAGTCTCGCTAGTAGTTCCACGTGGACTTCGACGTTTAGCTTGTTACCTCAGCTACGATCTTGTGCCCCGGCAGGATCTGGTAGATAGTCAGGCTTCTCAGCCTTTTCCATTTATAGTTGTCTGTACCCAGATATGTTTAGCTTCCGCTTGTGCTTTGACTTGTATGCTCTGAGTGTTGGGTCATGAGACCCATGTTTGTAATGTCTCGCTCTTCGGAGCCTATTGAATAATATTTCGAGTCGTAGAGTTATGTTGTGATGCCATGTTGTATCTACACATATTGAGCATATTGTGTGTATGTTTGAAATGCTTGGTATGTGTGGGATCCGACAAACTAGTTGTTTATCCTTGGCAGCCTCTCATATGGGGAAATGTAGTCTCGTGCCTCCGAGCGATAGTAGTCCGCTTCTGCCCGGTTCACCGGAGTCCTGCTAGCCCAAAGACTACTGCTTGGACACTTGACTGGCGGCATGTGTTTCACTTGCTCCTATGTCTGTTCCTTCGGGAAATGTCACGCGTATTGTCCGAGTCCTGCTTAGCTCGCTGCAGCCGGGATACCGAGTCCTCATAGCCCAAAGCTACAGCCCGAATATATACGTTGATGACCGACATGCTCGATGTGATTCATGTATGCCTGTCCCCATGGGTTAGTGCCGCTTTGGGTTCACGACTAGCCATGTCGGCCCGGTTCTTTGTCATATGGATGCTAGCGACACTATCATATACGTGAGCCAAAAGACGCAAACGGTCCCGGCCATGGTAAGGCGACACCGTGGGAATACCGTGCGTGAGGCCGCAAAGTGATATGATGTGTTACATGCTAGATCGGTGTGACCTAGGATCGGGTCCCGACAGCGTTGGTATCGAGCCCGATCGCTCAGAGGATTACCAAGCCAAACTGGTCAAGTTTTGTCTAGAAATGCTTTAGTTATGTAAGGAATTGATTGTGAAGGAACGTAAGGCTCTTTTTACTCCTTATACCTCATGGCCTTCGATCCGAGTCATCCTTTTCTCTTCTACGGGTTTAAGAACTAGGCTTCTCATCTATCTATCAGTTGACGTGTTACTAATCCATAGACTTTAAGATTGTTGGTTTTAATCCCAGCTCGGTTCCTACTATTTCGTATGATAACCGCCGATCCCGAATCTTGTTATGATGTTGTTGAGTGGTTATGCCACCATTTCGCAGGATGTCTCAAATCATTTTGAGCATTTACAGCCGTTATGCTGTCCGAGTCATCCTGTGTCTCTAAATAGTCCGATGCATTTGCAAATCATTTCCTTCGCTCCCGATGTCCTTTTGGGCGAGATTAAGCACACTAACCACCGGTGGAGGTACTTTGTTGCCTCGACATATATGTTGGAACTATTATTATGACCCTAGGTGTTTAGGAAGTCACCTAGCAATTTAGCAATGCTTTTGTATCCCTAGTGTGATAATTATGGCCATCATTTTCAAAGCATCCCGTGATGCCATGTAGTAATAGGTATTCTACTCCCGGGTTTCAACCGAGATTCATCCTACTTCATGTTGTTAGTATTTGCTAGTGCCTTTAGGATATTAGTAACCTTTGCGATAGTCCTCAAGTCCGTGGTATTCTCCTTCTTCCAAATACCATGAACTAATTATGGCAGCAGTTCTTTTAAACCAAAACATCACAATAAGAGTGTTTTGAGAAGTACTCCATTCATAATTGTGAATCTGCCAATTCTACCTTTCTCGCATGGATTATCCGGAAGAAATGTTGAGCTTGCTCGACATACTAATCTGTGCATCCACAACTCAGAAAATTATATGTTCCTTTGAGTTGTTCTCTTAGATGCCTTCCGACCTTCATCTATCAATTGATAGCCAAGGGTATGTGTGCATTTGTGCTCATCGATGCATTTTATCCTTGTGGTCCGTCAAGTCATTCTACTCCGAATGACTAGGAGAGACAAACTCGATACCTCATCCATTTCTAGGATTGGGTCAAAGTAGTTGTATCCCGCAGATCAAAACGCCAATTCAGCTTTTGTTCTGTTCTACCTTGGAGTGTTACCATCTTTATGTCAAGAGTGTCATGGGAATTGCACAACCTCCTAGGAATTCTTGATGCAGTGATACTTCTCACCATCATTGTTCATTTCTCGGTTCTGTGTTGATGCAACCAGAAAGCCGACAAGTGACTTGTGATGTGTGACATCAATACCCCGAGCAACTTGTTGCTTGGTAGTGAACGGACAATATTCTCGTTCTTAGCGTGTTGGTTATTAAACCATCATCCTAAGATTGATCGTGCTACCTAGTCCCTATTTCTGGTGCACACTTCGATTGATGAGTTAGGGTTGTGTCAAGTCCTCACTCATTTGATCATATCATCTTGCCCTGAAAAGCAAGATTGTTCTCGAGCCTAGCAACATATCGGTGGTTCATGACTTTCCAATTATCTTCTTGGAAGTGTTACCGGGTTGTTTCCTGACTGTTATGTTGAGCTCGTGATCAAGTTGGTTCCCTGTGGACCACCCTTTCTCCAAGAATCTGTGTTGGATATCCCTGAGCTAGTTGGTTAAGCTAGACAGTACCTTGGAGAGTTGGAAGATAAAAGCTTGCCTAACTTAGTTCATTCCAAAGGGATATTCTTGTGTAGTGTGTGTTGAAGAAGGATGATATCTTCATCGATTGGTCCCTGTGATCAGTTGCTGGACCTATTGTCTTATCAACTCTTTGATTCGAGTATGGGCCATTGTCGAGTCAAATCGAACCAACGATATTCGTGATGTTGTCTTACTCGTGGTTGATCCTCGAGCATACACCATTACATCTTTGGTCTCGACCAATACTATCACGTGTTCACATGATGGTGGAAGTCCAAAGATATGGAAATTCGATGAGTTGTCATTGAGCCCATCAAGAGCATTTTGTTTCCCCATGAGTCATGTTGAGCATCAACCTAGTATTGGAAACTTGTGTAAGCATTTCTTCGTGTTTCGCTCATGAAGCATATGTTTGGATGAAAGTAGTGACTTCCTCTAATTCATGTGCATCGATGTAAGTTGCCGCCATGAATTTGAGAAAGGTTTGTTTTGTTTCCTCCGAATCATCCCAAGCCGCCATGCACGCATAAGTATTCTATGGCATGATAGACTGATCATCTTCATTTCATATGAATTCCATAGCACACCAAGCCACTGATTGACTCGTTCTAGGAAAAGGAGTTAAGTGCTAATCCATGGTAGTGCACAAGACTTCATCATCCTCGATGATGGTTCCACCTGAACTCGGTAGTGTTTTATTATAAGACTACCATGTGGTCATGCTTGTCTAGGACAACGTGTTCACTTGTTTGTAGCAAAACCAGCTCATGTTTTGGAGCTTGCTATCGTAGTTCATATCCCGAGAATCTCGCAACGCCATCTCGTCGAGTTGTGTTGCAACCCTTCATTTTCAGACATGATGAGTCTGAAATATCCTAACACCAACCAGATCTGAATCTCAGGCAGATATGATGGTTGGAACATTCAACAGCTTGCATTTCGCTCCCAGCTTGTACCCCATTGTGCCAATTTCTATGGGCTGCCTTCTTAGTAATTTCTGTTCAAGATCATCCTCAAAAGTGGACTTACCATGGGTCCCCTCCACCTTCGATGATAAGCAAAATCATCCATTGCGTTGTCTTCAACAAGGTAGTCCACATCATCCATTCTAGTCCGGGTGTACCATTCCTTTGCATTCCACCACATGATCGCTTGCGATTGCCTTAGGCTGGTATAAAGAGTCTCAATGATCTCTAATTCAAAAGTAATTCTTTTTGCCACTTAAGGGAATAGTTCTTTGCGTCACCTTTTTCAAGGTGCCCCGTTACGGGATCATGGTAAATATCTTCTCGCCACCTTGACACCATTCACCATCTTTCTAAGCGTGGAATTGTTGCCACTAATCAAACCTCGTTGTTGTTCTTCCATCCCTCTCGATGCATTTTGTGTCCCAACTCGAGATGTGTCACCATCTCAGTCCGTGAGTCGATCATGCTTACTTGATCTTCGTGAAGATCAAATCATGTAAGTTTTCCCCCTTCTTTCTGTTGTCGGGTCGAGTGAAGATTTCGATAGCAAAGACGTCAAGACCAAAATGATGGAGTGAATCAACATCTTCGAGAAGGGCAAATGGATCATGAAGATTGTGATAGTTGTGACTTCCCTTTTCCTCTTACCTCACGTCTTGAATCTCGGGGCGAGATTCTTGTTTAGTGGGGGTGAGCTGTCACAGCCCCAGATCAGCCCTAGAGCTTGCTTGTAACTAGTGGCATTGCATCCATGCATCATGTCTAAATTTCCATTAAATTTGAATTGGGGAATTGGAGAGCCTCAGGAATCATTTAAAATAAATGATCAACATTAAAATTGCTTCAAATGTTTCCAAGGAAATGTTCCTTTTCAGCTTTGAAAAATATTGGCAAGAATAAAATTCAAACCAATATTTTTGGAGTGACTGAAACATTTTATTTTGGGCTTTTGAATTAATTCAATAACTACTTGCATTGGATATATATTTGATATATAAATAATATATGTCCAATAATTCTGGAACATCTTATGTGGTTTGGTATATTTTAGTTCTAGCCACATAACCATTTTCAGGATTTTATAAAATGGTTTAGTATTTTACTAAACTAAAACAAAACAGAACAAAATAGAAAAACAAAAACACAAATAAAAAGAGAGAGAGAGGGACTACCTGGTGCTCACCTCTCAGCCCACCTGGCCCACTCCAGCGGCCCAGCCCACCACCGCCTCCTTCCTGTCGCCTTCCTCCTCTGCCAGAGGATTGGGCAGGTGCCGACGCTGCAGCGCTGCCAAGGCCGCGCCACCTCCACCCTGCCTGCTTCACCCCCCGACGCTCTGGACGCCTCTCCGAGCGCCACGCGACCCCCTGAACCTTCTCACTCTCTCCCCGAACTCCTCCCCCTCCTCTGTCTCGCTCTCTCTGCCGAACCCGGACGAGCTCGTCGCCGCCGTTCGCCATACCCGCGGCCACAGCCGTCCCCAAGCCTCCACGACATGCCCCCGAGCTCCGCCATTGACCTCTACGCCGTCCCCGCCAAGCCACGCGAGCGGAAGCGCCCCTCAGCTTCGTCCCCGACCTCGTCTTCAATCTCCGGCCGCCGGCAACCTCGCCGTGGATTCGCGAGCTTCATACCCTCCTCGACCTCGCCGTTGCCTCTGCTGGATTCGCGGTGAGCTCGCCGTCGCTTCCCTCATCTCTCTCTCTCGCTACTCAGAAGCCGCCGCCTTCATGGCACCCGCCGCGCCGTCGCCATGGCCGGCGAGCTCCGTGCCCCGAGCACCTCTGCCTCGCCTAGCAGCTCCGACGTGCTCCGCTGCCCTTTAGGTGCTGCCTAGCACCTCCGCTCACTCCCTATGAGCTGCAACACCGCGCCAAGACTTAGCCGAGCTCCGGCCTCCGCCGCCGAAGCTCAGAGCCGCCTCCCGGCCACCACAGTTCCCGGCTAGCACCACCTAACGACGCTACGGGCGAGGGCACTCCGACGCGCTTAGCCGCAGCTCGAATCGTGCCTCGTGGGCGATTCCCGAGCCTCCGCCGTCTGTCGTTGCCGGCGGCTAGACGCCGTGGATTAGCCCTGCTGACCAGGGTTTGACCCCCACGGTCACCGACGTGTGGGCCCGCCTCGCTAATTAAACTTAGGATTAGGACTAACTAAAATTAGTTAGTCTAATGACTCGACACGTGGGTCCCGCGCCACAGGTTTGACTCGTCAACCCTGTCGACTTGCCGACGCCACACAGGCATCATGTCGACGCAAAGAAAGTAATTCTATAATTAAAATAAATTAGGAAATGATTTATAAATTTCAAAATACTCTAAACTTCTAAAATCATAGAAATTCAACCGTAACTCGGATTGAAATAATTTATATATGAAAAATGATCAGAAAAATATGAAGAATCTGTTTATGCCATGATCATGCATGTTTGAACAAGTGAACCTCACTGAATAGGATGAATCATGATTAGGGTAACTTATGAAATAGCATTTGGAGTTGGAGTTCAACCTTGTTTGAATTCCACTTCAACTAACTTGGATTATTATTGCACTAGGTAAATTCAGTACCTTAATATGACATGTCATTCATGTGCATGTGCATTGCATTGATTGTGTTCTCTCTTGTTTGCCGGTAATTGTCCCCTTCCGGTAGACGATGTACTGGCGATGAGTTCGATGACACCGATGAAGAACTATATAAATCTTCAGAAGTGCCAGGCAAGCAAAACCCCCTTGTTCATTCCGATATAATCCCACTCTCTCGCTCCTGCTCTATTTTACTGCATTAGGACAACCACGACTCATGTGTTACTTGCTGCGGTAGCTGAACCCCTTGATCCCTTGCATGACCTGTCATTCCACAGTAATTAGATGAAACCCACTAGCATGAGTAGGAATTGTTTGAGCCATGTTGTGCCTACTCATTTATGCTTGTTTGTCATGCCTGCTACTGCTTAGAGTTGAGTCGGGTCTGATTCATCGGGAATGAATTGGAATTGTTATGAACATGTCCTATTGTGTGTGAGCTAAGTGTGTGAACACGATTTGGTAAAGGTAGCGGTGAGAGGCCATGTAGGAGTACATGGTGGGTTGTCTCATTGCAGCCGCCCTCGAACTGAGTTCTGTGTTTGTGATCCATGATACAGCTTATTACCACGCATTGGGCCCAAACCAATGGACCTTCTCGGCTTCTTGACCACCCTTGTCCTCATCCGGAGTTGCAAGTAGTTTCGTGTTTGTAGCATGTCAGGGGCCGCACGCAACGCTGACCTTAGGGGTGGGTTGTGTTGCGGTAGGCACCATGGCCCGTGTACCGAAAGTGCCCGCTTGGTATCTCGGGAACCCTGCACACATCGCTCGGGGCTGTATGGGAAACCTCGGCGGACTCCTCATGGATGGAACCCGAATAGGCGATAAACCTGGACTAGGGACTTGAGTGTTTAGGTAGGCCGTGGCCGACACCCACGCTGGGCTTCCGCTTGAAGGTTGCCGAGTACATGTCGTGTAAACGGCGGTAAGTGGTGAGAGCGTGTGAAGAAGTACACCCTGCAGGTTTAATATGATCTATTCGAGTAGCCGTGTCCACGGAGAAGGACTTCTGGGTTGCCTATATCAGTTCATAGACAAGTGAAAGTGGATACACTAAAATACGCAAGATAAGCGTGAGTGCTATGGATGGCGTTCTCGTAGGAAGACGGGAGCGGATCCATAGTGGTGTATTGATATGGTGAATATGTGGACTCGTGTGCGCCACCTCAAAAGAGTTACTTGCAATGTAGTTCAGATAGCCACCGAGTCAAAGCTGGCTTGCTGCACAAACTCCACCACCCCCTTTGATAATGATGCATATGTAGTTAGTTCGATAAGTCTTGCTGAGTACAATTGTACTCACGCTTGCTTATTTTATGTTTTGCGAGAGACGCTGGTCTCGCTAGTAGTTCCACGTGGACTTCGACGCTTAGCTTGTTACCTCACTACGATCTTGTGCCCGGCAGATCTCGTAGATAGTCGCTTCTCAGCCTTTTCCATTTATAGTTGTCTGTACCCAGATATGTTTAGCTTCCGCTTGTGCTTTGACTTGTATGCTCTGAGTGTTGGGTCATGAGACCCATGTTTGTAATGTCTCGCTCTTCGGAGCCTATTGAATAATATTTCGAGTCGTAGAGTTATGTTGTGATGCCATGTTGTATCTACACATATTGAGCATATTGTGTGTATGTTTGAAATGCTTGGTATGTGTGGGATCCGACAAACTAGTTGTTTATCCTTGGCAGCCTCTCATATGGGGAAATGTAGTCTCGTGCCTCCGAGCGATAGTAGTCCGCTACAGCCCGGTTCACCGGAGTCCTGCTAGCCCAAAGACTACTGCTTGGACACTTGATGGCGGCATGTGTTTCACTTCGTTCCTATGTCTGTTCTTCGGGAAATGTCACGCGGTATTGTCCGAGTCCTGCCTAGCTCTGCTGCAGCCGGGATACCGAGTCTCATAGCCCAAAGCTACAGCCCGAATATATACGTTGATGACCGACATGCTCGATGTGATTCATGTATGCCTGTCCCCATGGGTTAGTGCCGCTTTGGTTCACGACTAGCCATGTCGGCCCGGTTCTTTGTCATATGGATGCTAGCGACACTATCATATACGTGAGCCAAAAGACGCAAACGGTCCCGCCATGGTAAGGCGACACCGTGGGAATACCGTGCGTGAGGCCGCAAAGTGATATGATGTGTTACATGCTAGATCGGTGATTTAGGATCGGGTCCCGACAAAACGAACCCCGAAAAATCCCAAAAATTGACACAACACTCCTGTTGTTCTATGTTGACACGAGAATTTTTTTGAAAGCAATAAGAGGCAATGGATATTGTTTCGTCCCCAAGGTGGGACGCTCTCACCAAACCATCGCTTGTTGTGAGAAGCTCTGTTTGTGATAAGTATATCCCCAAACCTGCCCCAAATGGGACAAAAACTTACCACGACATGTTGACGCCTTGCCCATGATAGAATGCCAAGTTTCATGAATTTCGATTTAGCTTTGGATATACTAGAATTTAAAACCAGTATCTCAATGTTTGCGGCGAGTGACGCCAAGCAGGGTGTTTGACATTCATTCCATTTCTTGTATGGGACCTAAGCATGCAACCAAGGACACATATTCGAATTTTCAACTAATTTATATGCATTAGAGCATGTGCTTGTAGTTCAAATTTGAATTATGCACATGAATGCATAGAAAACTCAGTAAATGTATAAAAATGTCCAAGCGAACCCCAGAAAATCCCAAAAATTGACACAACACTCGTGTTGTTCTATGTTGACACGGGAAACATTTTGAAAGTAAGAAGAGGCAACAGATATCGTTTCGTCCCCCAAGGTGGCACGTACCCTACCGAAACCATCAGGCATGTTGTGAGAGAAGCTCTGGTTTGTGAGAAGCTTATACCCACACCTGCCCCAAATGGGACAATATTTTTTACCCCAGCATGTTGATGCCATTCCATGATAGCATGCCAAGCTTCATGAATTTCAGACGGGTTTTGGATTTACTAGAATTACAAAAGAAAGTACCTCAACATTTGCCGGAGAACCACGGTGCCATGGTGTTCGAAATTCAACCCCATTTCTTGCATGGGACATAACCATAAACACATGGACACATATATGATTTTACAACCCATGCTGGTGCACCAGAGCATGTGCATGTGCTTTAATTTTGAATTGTGCACCTGAAATGGATAGAAAATAAATTTAATGTATAAAATTTCCAAATGAACCCTAAACAATTCCAATTTTTTTACGACACACATATAGTTGATGTTCATTGCAGATAAAAGGTCTAGTAATTCAAACACCGTCCATTGCCGCTGTGACCCCATTATGTAATTCAAATCAAGATGAAAAATTAAGTAGATCCCACACAGTTTATTATCACCAACCATGTGAGATGCAGTACAAAATATCCTGGAGCACCGTTGGTGTATAGTATGCCTATGGCTTTCGCGAGAAGGTGCATCGGCTACAGTCCACATCCGGCGTGTCAAGCACACTAGCTCGCTCCCCAAATATCATTTCACTCTTCAATCATAGCCGGTGAAAGATGGGGATGTGGACCCGCGTCGTGAGGGAAACTTCGGTGGCCCACTCCAGCGAGAGCGCGCTTGTAGCCGCCATGCACGTGCTAAAAAGGTGCATGAGCGCGGCCGCAATCTGTGATCGGGCGGCCAAGGCAGCCCAAACGGCCGCTGTTGCTTCTCAGGTGGTAGCAGCAACATCTGCCTCAGGGATAGCAACTGGCGAGAGCAGCACAACAGCTGTCCATTCCGCAGTGGCTGCCTTAGCCCTAATGGAGGCCACCCACGACCATGTCGAGGCCGCCCATGCCCAGCTCATGGTGGTCACCGCAAAAATCGAACGAAGCTTCTCCGACAACGGTTGGCAACCCACGACTGAAGAGTTGGCAACCACCGAGAGCGTTCGAGCAGCTGTCCGTTCCTTCGCCGCATACCTGGCGAAGAAGGAGCCCGTCCAAGCCCAGATCGCGGCCGCCCACGCGCAGCTCATGGCAGACTTTTCCAAAGAGATGGCGGACGCGTATGGCGAGATGCTTGCCGAGTATGCTACGTGGATGCTGATACGTCTCCGTCGTATCTACTTTTCCAAACACTTTTGCCCTAGTTTTGGACTCTAACTTGCATGATTTGAATGGAACTAACCCGGACTGACGCTGTTTTTAGCAGACTTTCCATGATGTTATTGATGTGCAGAAACAAAAGTTATCGGAATGACCTGAAACTCTACGGAACATCTTTTTGGAAAATATTTAAAATATCGAAGAAAAATCCACGCCGGGGCCCACACCTGTCCACGAGGGTGGGGCGTGCCCCTCACCTCGTGGGCCCCCGACGCCCACCAACCTCAACTCCAACTCCATATATTCACTTTCGGGAGGAAAAATCAGAGAGAAGGATTCATCGCGCTTTACGACACGGAGCCGCCGCCAAGCCCTAAAACCTCTCGGGGGCTGATCTGGAGTCCGCTCGGGCTCCGGAGAGGGGATTCGTCGCCGTCGTCATCATCAACCATCCTCCATCACCAATTTCATGATTCTCACCGCCCTGCGTGAGTAATTCCATCGTAGGCTTGCTGGACGGTGATGGGTTGGATGAGATCTATCATGTAATCGAGTTAGTTTTGTTAGGGTTTGATCCCTAGTATCCACTATGTTCTGAGATTGATGTTGCTATGACTTTTCTATGCTTAATGCTTGTCACTAGGGCCCGAGTGCCATGATTTCAGATCTGAACCTATTATGTTTTCATGAACATATGTGAGTTCTTGATCCTATCTTGCAAGTCTATAGTCACCAACTATGTGTTATGATCCGACAACCCCGAAGTGACAATAATCGGGACCACTCCCGGTGATGATCGTAGTTTGAGGAGTTCATGTATTCACTATGTGTTAATGCTTTGTTCCGGTACTCTATTAAAAGGAGGCCTTAATATCCCTTAGTTTCCATTAGGACCCCGCTGCCACGGGAGGGTAGGACAAAAGATGCCATGCAAGTTCTTTTCCATAAGCACGTATGACTATATTCGAATACATGCCTACATTACATTGATGAATTGGAGCTAGTTCTGTGTCACCCTATGTTATGATTGTTACATGATGAACCGATCCGCATAATTCTCCATCACCGATCCAATGCCTACGAGATTTTCACATATTGTTCTTCACTTATTTACTTCTCCTACATCATATAATCACTACAAAACACCAAAATATTACTTTTGCTACCACATCATTACTTCAGACATTTGCTACTAAATACTTTGCTGCAGATACTAAGTTATCC
This sequence comes from Aegilops longissima, assembly GCA_021605205.1. Classification (NCBI taxonomy): domain Eukaryota; kingdom Viridiplantae; phylum Streptophyta; class Magnoliopsida; order Poales; family Poaceae; genus Aegilops; species Aegilops longissima. The sequence continues at coordinate 283,334,455 of CM038679.1, read as the reverse complement.
AGGTGTGGTTGAATTGACAACTCAACTGCTAATACTTGAGAATATTCTTTGGCTCCCCTTGTGTCGAATCAATAAATTTGGGTTGAATACTCTACCCTCGAAAACTGTTGCGATCCCCTATACTTGTGGGTTATCAAGACTATTTTCTGGCGCTGTTGTCGGGGAGCATAGCTCTATTCTTTGAGTCACTTGGGATTTATATCTGCTGGTCACTATGAAGAACTTGAAAGACGCGAAAGCAACAATTTATCCCTCAACTACGTGGGGAGGTAAGGAACTTCCATCTAGCTCTGCACTTGATTCCCCTTCTGTTTTGAGTAAGCTTGCGACACCTAAACCTTCTTCTGCTATTCGCTCTGATAAGTCGCATGTTATTGATGATGCCAATTCTGCTATGCATGATACTTATGATGAAACTAGTACTATGTTTGATACTACTGTGCCACTTGCTGAATTTCTTAATGAACAACTTGCTAGGGTTAGAGAGAAAGAAATTATTGAAACTAATAATATTGATGAAAGTGATGATGAAGACTCTCCCCCAAATAAATATGAGTTGACTGTTATTCCTGAAGGTTATGTTTTTTAAAAAGAAGTTGCTTTAGCTATTTTAGCTTGCAAAGATAGATATGACCTCAAGAGGTTATTAGCTAAATGGAAGCAACAATCTCTTAATGCTAGAATGAAACCTGACCCTACTTTTGCTACTTCACCTATCTGTGTTACTGATAAGGATTATGAATTCTCTGTTGATCCTGATGTAATTACTTTGGTTCAATATGATCCTTTTTATGGCTATGAATCTGAAACTATTGTGGCACATATTACTAAATTAAATGATATAGCCACCCTGTTCACTAATGATGAGAAATCTCGCTACCTTTATATCCTTAAAATATTTTCGTTCTCATTAAAGGGTGATGCTAAGATATGGTTTAATTCTCTTGATCCTGGTTGTGTGCGTAGTCCCCAGGATATGATTTATTACTTCTCTGCTAAATATTTCCCTGCTCATAAGAAACAAGCTGCTTTGAGGGATATATATATATAATTTTGTGCAAATTGAAGAAGAGAGTCTCCCACAAGCTTGGGAGAGGCTTCTCCAATTACTTAATGCTTTGCCTGATCATCCTCTTAAGAAAAATGAAATACTTGATATCTTTTATAATGGACTAACCGATGCTTCCAGAGATTACCTGGATAGTTGTGCTGGTTCTGTTTTCAGGGAAAGAACACCGGATGAAGCTGAAATTCTATTGAATAATATGTTGACAAATGAAAATAATTGGACACTTCCTGAGACAGCTCCTGAGCCTATTCCTAAACCAACTCCAAAGAAGAGAGGTGTTCTATTTCTCAGTCCTGAAGATATGAAAGAGGCAAAGAAATCTATGAAAGAAAAAGGTATAAAAGCTGAAGATGTTAAGAATTTACCTCCTATTGAAGAAATACATGGTCTTAATCTACCGCCTGATGAAGAACTATATGATCCTAATCCATTACCTATTGAAGAAACTCATGGTCTTGATAACCAGACACAGTTAGTAAAGGTAAATTATCTCGATAGATTTGATGAAGCTGATATTCCTCACTACAAGTTTGCTAGACAATGCTTAGAAGAGTTTGATAATTTTATTGTCAAACAAGAAAACTTAATGCTTATTTTGGTAGACAATTGAAATACAATTCCAATACGCTTGAACACTTGGGTGATTATATGTCTAATGTTAAGGGTGAACTTAAACTCATTAGTAAACATGCTTCTATGGTTACCACTCAAGTAGAACAAGTACTTAAAGCTCAAAATGATTTGCTCAATGAATTAAATAGTAAGAATAATGATTATGCTGTTAGAGTGGCTACTAGAACTGGTAGGATGACTCAGAACCTTTGTATCCTCAAGGCCACCCTAAGAGAATTGAGCAAGATTCTCGAGAGAAATGATACTAATGTACCTAGTCCTTCTAAAAGAAGAAAAAGAAAATGATAGGACTTTGCATGCTTCTAGTGAACCTATTGCAAAACCACCCGAGAATCCAAATGATATCTCTATTTCGATGTGAAACACAACTGTAATGAACATGAACCTAATGAAAATGCTAATGATGATGTTCATGATGATGCTCAACCTAGTAATGATAATGATATAGAAATTGAACCCGCTGTTGATCTTGATAACCCACAATCAAAGAATCAACGTTATGATAAGAGAGATTTTCTTGCTAGGAAACACGGTAAGGAAAGAGAACCTTGGGTTCGAAAACCATGCCTTTTCCTCCCAAACCATCCAAGAAAAAGGATGATGAGGATTTTGAGCGCTTTGTTGAAATGATTAGACCTATCTTTTATGTATGTGATTAATCGATATGCTCAAAATGAATCCTTATGCTAAGTATATGAAAGATATTGTTACTAATAAAAGAAAGATACCCGAAGCTGAGATTTCCACCATGCTTGCTAATTATACTTTTAAAGGTGGAATACCAAAGAAACTTGGATATCCAGGAGTACCTACTATACCATGCTCCATTAAAAGAAACTATGTTAAAACTGCTTTATGTGATCTTGGAGCCGGTGTTAGTGTTATGCCTCTCTCTTTATATCATAGACTTGATTTGAATAAGTTGACACCTACTGAAATATCTTTGCAAATGGCTGATAAATCAACTGTTATACCTATCGGTATTTGTGAGGATGTGCCTGTTGTGGTTGCAAACGTTACTATTTTAACGGACTTTGTTATTCTTGATATTCCCGAGGACAATAGTATGTCTATTATTCTTGGAAGACCCTTTTTGAATACTGCAGGGGCTGTTATTGATTGCAACAAAGGCAATATCACTTTTCATGTTAATGGTAATGAGCATACGGTACACTTTCCGAGGAAACAACCTTAACTTCATAGAATCAACTCTATTGGAAAAATTCCATCAATTATTTTTGGAGGTTTTGAATTTCCTCTTCCTACTATCAAGAAGAAATATTATATTCTTATTATTGGGGATGTGCATATCCCCGTTGAGGTAACATAGTGTTATTCGAAATTTCTCCGGTCCCATGTTATTCGGAAAGAGTTTGTTAACAAGACTTGATCAACCTTGTTAGTGGATTCCTTTTGATGAGCATGAGATGGATGAAACTAGAAGGCACAACCTTCTGTACCCTCTTTCTACTTTCTGTTATTTAGTTGAAATAACGTAAAAATAGGATTTTTTTTGTCTGCTTTCTGATTTACCCGTGCAATATAAAAATACCCCAAAAACAAAAGTTCTCCAAATGCCCTGAAATTGAAATATGATTTTTTCTGGAATATTTGAGAATATCTGGCACTGAGAACACAGCAGGAGGGGCAAGCACCTGGCCACGAGGGTGGAGGGCGCGCCCTACCCCCTGGGCGCGCGCCCCTGCCTCGTGGACCCACGGTGGCCCCCCTCCACTTATTCCTGCACCCACACACTCCTTCTTCCTCCCAAAAAAATCACCATCCAGCTCAAGCACGAGTTCTAGATCATTTTGCTGCGATTTTCGATCTCCTTGCTCAAAGCACCTCTCAGAAAACTGCTTGGGGGGATTGTTCCTTGGTATGTGACTCCTCCATTGGTCCAATTAGTTTTTGTTCTAGTGCTCTATTCATTGCAAATTTGTGCTGCCTAGGTGACCATGTTCTTGAGCTTGCATGTCAAATTTATATGGCTGCAAGTAGTTCTAATGCTTGATATAGGCCCTAGGCACTTGTAGGAGTAGTTGCTATCAATTTTATTGAGCTTGGTTCACTTTTGTTTGAAGTTACAAAAAATTTCAGAAATTTTCAGAAAACAATGAAGAGATTTTTGAGGGGCTCATCGAGCCGAAGCTCGAAGGAAAAGCAAAATGAAGAAGCACATAGGCCCAAATATAATTTGCCTTGCACCGCAGAGGTTCGGCCGTGTGAATGGCCTTCCGAGGATTTATAGTGATTTCTATTCATTGGCTGAGAATGCAGGCCTCACCGACTTCCTCCGCGATCAACGCAACCAGTATCTCTTACTCACCAATATTTATGTGCAAAACTTCTATTATTATCATAAGGAAACACCTCCTTCAGTAGAGTTTCATTTATATGATGTTGTTAAGAAGATGCCACTAGATGAATTTTGCAAGGTTTGCAAAATACCTTTTGAGGGTAGTTTAGATGAACCACATCGTAAAGATGTGGACGGGTTTATTGACACTATTACTATAGGGGAAACCAAGAAGGTTTCCGATGCAAGAATCACTAGCATACATTTTCCTGTTTTACGCTACTTTTCCATATTTGCTAGTCATTGCTTAATTGGTCACGGAAACTGTGGAAACCTTAGTGTTCCTGATATTATCATTTTGTTCCATGGTTTATTCCGCGATAACACTGTTAGTATGGGCGGAATTATTGCTAAACGGTTAAGCTTGAACCGTACAAAGGGTCCCATCTTTGGAGGTATTTATGCTTCACGCCTTGCTGCACATTATAACATACCTATTAGGCACTATGAAAAAGAAGAAAAATTGCTGCCCAATGCTTATTTAGACTATAAGAGTATGATAGCGCATGAATTTATTGTTAAGAATAGGGAAGGGGCGCTTAAATACAAATTGTTCTTTGATAAGCTTCACCCTGCGACTATTACCTTGCCTGCTCCCTCCTTGTTTAATTTATCTACAGGTCCGTATCTCGCTCCGTATGCCCATTCATGCCTAGCGTAACCCTACACCAGCCAGGAGCCGAACCGCAATTTGAGCCTCCGCGACAGCCTAACTACCAAGGATCCGGAGATGATTTCCAGCCAGTGGCAATCGAGTCTTCTTCATCTCAATTTAACCCTGCTACACCTATGGGTATCCGCCAGGCCATCCGTGGCAATAAACCAACTTAGGCCAAAAGCCTAAGCTTGGGGGAGTACGTATTTCCCATCGACATTACATTCATGTTCATACACACTCATTGCTAGATGTCGGTGCTCATACTTTTCACTATAATATCCATGCTAGTTTATTTTCTTTTCTTGCTTTCTTCTTGTGTGTTTGATAAACCTTAAGAAAAACAAAAAATTAGTGTAGCTTTTAGTTAGTTTACTTTTCCTCTGTAGTAGTAATAATTAAAAGAAAACCCAAAATATTTCCGCTCTTCTTTTGCTTGTTGGGAGCTTTCCTGTAAATAGTTTTATTTCCTTTCTTTTCTTTGGGGGTCGATAGGAGAAGACCATGATTAAATTGTTGAAGTGGCTCTTATATGCATTATTGTTGATTTAACCAAGAGCCCATATTGCCTTGTCTTCTCCTGTTTATTGTATGCTCGCAGATTCCAGCTTAGTCCAATGCACATGCACTCTTATTATTATCCACATCGCTCGGTCGCAAGTGAAAGGCAATAATGATGATTTATGATGAATTGATTGGGATAAGCGAAGCTGGTATGAACTTGACCTCTCTTGTTTTTGTAAATATGATGAGTTCATCATTCTTGATTCAGCTTGTTATGAATAAACATGTTTGCAATGACAATTAGAGATCATAGTTGCTTATGTCATGCTTGATTAGCTATGAGTTATAATGGTTTACCTTGCGTGCCAACATGCTATTAAAATGGTTGTGATGTGGTATGATGGGGTGGTATCCTCCTTTGAATGATTTAAGTGACTTGACTTGGCACATGTTCACACATGTAGTTGAAACAAATCAACATAGCCTTCACGATATTTATGTTCATGGTGGATTATAACCTACTCATGCTTGCATCCAATGTTTATTAATTTTAATGCAGGTTCATGACTGTTGTCGCTCTCTAGTTGGTCGCTTCCCAGTCTTTTGCTAGCCTTCACTTGTACTAAGAGGGAATACTGCTTGTGCATCCAATCCCTTAAACCCCAAAGTTATTCCATATGAGTCCACTATACCTTCCTATATGCGGTATCTACCTGCCGTTCCAAGTAAATTTGTATGTGCCAAACTCCATACTTTCAAATGGAATTCTGTTTTGTATGCTCGAATAACTCATGTATCAACTAGGGTTGTCTGTATCTTCAATGCTAGGCGGGTTATTCTCAAGAGGAGTGGACTCCGCTCCTCATTCACGAGAAAATGGCTGGTCACCGGGATGCCCAGTCCCATGCTTTATGCAAAGTAAATAAAATAATTGCAAACAAAACTCCCCCTGGGACTGTTGCTTGTTGGAGGCACTCGTTGTTTCGAGCAAGCCATGGATTGATGCTTGTTGGTGGAGGGGGAGTATGAACTTTACCATTCTGTTTGGGAACTGCCTATAATGTGTGTAGCATGGAAGATATCGCCATCTCTTGGTTGTTATGTTGACAATGAAAGTATGCGGCTCAAAATATTATTTATCTCTGCTTTAAAATCGAGCTCTGGCACCTCTACAAATCCCTGCTTCCCTCTGCGAAGGGCCTATCTATTTACTTTTATGTTGAGTCATCACCCTCTTATTAAAAAGCACTAGCTGGAGAGCGCAGCTGTCATTTGCATTCATTAGTATTAATTTATATTGGGTATGACTATGACTGGATCTCTTTTACCATGAATTACAATTTCTAGTCAGTCCTTGATCTTTAAAGGTTCTCAGCATTTATGTTTTGCGGTCTCAGAAAGGGCTAGCGAGATACCATCTTGTTATATCATATCATGATTGTTTTGAGAAAGTGTTGTCATCCGAGATTTATTATTATTGCTCGCTAGTTGATTATGCCATTGATATGAGTAAACATGAGACCTAAGAGTTATTGTGAATGTGGTTAGTCATAATCCTTGCTGAAAACTTGAATGCTGGCTTTACATATTTACAACAACAAGAGCAAACAGAGTTTGTAAAAGTTTTTCTTTATCACTTTTAGTTTGTCAACTGAAATGGTTGAGGACAAGCAAAGGTTTAAGCTTGGGCGAGTTGATACGTCTCCGTCGTATCTAATTTTCCAAACACTTTTGCCTTTGTTTTGGACTCTAACTTGCATGATTTGAATGGAACTAACCCGGACTGACGCTGTTTTCAGCAGATTTTCCATGGTGTTATTTATGTGCGGAAACAAAAGTTCTCGGAATGACCTGAAACTCTACGGAACATCTTTTTGGAAAATATTTAAAATACTGGAAGAAAATTCCACGTCAGGGGGCCCACACCCTGTCCACGAGGGTGGGGCGCGCCTCACCTCGTGGTCCCCCGACGCCCACCGACCTCAACTCCAACTCCATATATTCACTTTCGGGAGAAAAAATAAGAGAGAAGGATTCATCGCGTTTTACGACACGGAGCCGCCGCCAAGCCCTAAAACCTCTCGGAGGGCTGATCCGAGTCCGCTCGGGCTCCAGAGAGGGGATTCGTCGCCGTCGTCATCATCAACCATCCTCCATCACCAATTTCATGATGCTCACAGCCGTGCGTGAGTAATTTCATCATAGGCTTGCTGGGCAGTGATGGGTTGGATGAGATTTATCATGTAATCGAGTTAGTTTTGTTAGGGTTTGATCCCTAGTATCCACTATGTTCTGAGATTGATGTTGCTATGACTTTGCTATGCTTAATGCTTGTCACTAGGGCCCAAGTGCCATGATTTCATATCTGAACCTATTATGTTTTCATGAATATATGTGAGTTCTTGATCCTATCTTGCAAGTCTATAGTCACCAACTATGTGTTATGATCCGGCAACCCCGAAGTGACAATAATCGGGACCACTCCCGGTGATGATCGTAGTTTGAGGAGTTCATGTATTCACTATGTGTTAATGCTTTGTTCCGGTACTCTATTAAAAGGAGGCCTTAATATCCCTTAGTTTCCATTAGGACCCCGCTGCCACGGGAGGGTAGGACAAAAGATGCCATGCAAGTTCTTTTCCATAAGCACGTATGACTATATTCGGAATACATGCCTACATTACATTGATGAATTGGAGCTAGTTCTGTGTCACCCTATGTTATGATAGTTACATGATGAACCGCATTTGGCATAATTCCCCATCACCAATCCAATGCCTACAAGCTTTTCACATATTGTTCTTCGCTTATTTACTTTTCCGTTGCTACTGTTACAATCACTACAGAACACCAAAAATATTGGAGCTAGTTCTCCAGGGGGACCACGAGGTAGGGGGTGCGCCTTGGAGGGGGGGGGGTGCCCCCACCCTCATGGACAGGGTGTGGGCCCCCTGGTCTTCATCTTTGGCAAGGATTTTTCATTATTTTTTCTAAGATGTTCCGTGGAGTTTCAGGTCATTCCGAGAACTTTTGTTTTCTGCACATAAAACAACATCATGGCAATTCTGCTGAAAACAGTGTCAGTCCGGGTTAGTTCCATTCAAATCATACAAGTTAGAGTCCAAAACAAGGGCAAAAGTGTTTGGAAAAGTAGATACGACGGAGACGTATCAACTCCCCCAAGCTTAAACACTTGCTTGTCCTCAAGAAATTCAGTAGACAAATTGAAAGAGAAAAGAAAAAATTTACAAACTCTGTTTGCTCTTGTTGTTGTAAATATGTCAAGCCAGATTCAAGTTTTCAGCAAAGATTATAACTAACCACATTTGCAATAATTCTCAGGTCTCATGTTTACTCATATCAATGGCATAATCAACTAGCGAGCCATAATAATAAATCTTGGATGACAACACTTTCTCAAAACAATCACAATATTATATAACAGGATGGTATCTCGCTAGCCGCTTCGAGACAAAGAAAACATAAATGCAGAGCACCTTTAAAGATCAAGGACTGACAAGACATTGTAATTCATGGTAAAGAGATCCAATCATAGTCATACCCAATATAAATCAATAGTAATGGATGCAAATGATGAGGTGCTCTCCAGCTAGTGCTTTTGATAAGAGGGTGATGACTCAACATAAAAGTAAATAGATAGGCCCTTCGCAGAGGGAAGCAGGGATTTGTAGAGGTGCCAGAGCTCGATTTTGAAATAGGGATAAATAATATTTTGAGCGGTATACTTTCATTGTCAACATAACAACTAAGAGATGGCGATATCTTCCATGCTACACACATTATAGGCGGTTCACAAACATAATGGTAAAGTTTATACTCCCCTTCCACCAACAAGCATCAATCCATGGCTTGGTCGAAACAACGAGTGCCTCCAACATACATCAGTCCTGTGGGGAGTTTTTTGCAATTAATTTTGATTTAGTTTGCATAAAGCATGGGACTGGGTATCCCGGTGACCAGCCATGTTCTTGTGAGTGAGGAGCAGAGTCCACTCCTCTTGAGAATAACCCGCCTAACATGGAAGATAAGGACAACCATAGTTGATACATGAGCTATTCGAGCATACAAAACATAATGTTTATTTGAAGGTTTAGTGTTTGGCACATACAAATTTACTTGGAACGGCAGGTAGATACCGCATATAGGAAGGTATAGTGGACTCATATGGAATAACTTTGGGGTTTAAGGGATTGGATGCACAAGCAGTATTCGCGCTTAGTACAAGTTAAGGCTAGCAAAAGACTGGGAAGCGACCAACTAGAGAGCGACAACAGTCATGAACATGCATTAAAATTAATAAACATTGGATGCAAGCATGAGTAGGATATAATCCACCATGAACATAAATATCGTGAAGGCTATGTTGATTTGTTTCAACTACATGTGTGAACATGTGCCAAGTCAAGTCACTTAAATCATTCAAAGGAGGATACCACCCCATCATACCACATCACAACCATTTTTATAGCATGTTGGCACGCAAGGTAAACCATTATAACTCATAGCTAATCAAGCATGACATAAGCGACTATGATCTCTAATTGTCATTGCAAACATGTTTATTCATAACAAGCTGAATCAAGAACGATGAACTCATCATATTTACAAAAACAAGAGAGGTCGAGTTCATACCAGCTTCGCTTATCCCAATCAATTCATCATAAATCATCATTATTGCCTTTCATTTGCACGACCGAACGATGTGGATAATAATAAGAGGGCACGTGCATTGACTAAGCTCGAATCATGAAAGCATTCAATAAACAGAGAAGACAAGGCAATATGGGCTCTTGGTTAAATCAACAATAATGCATATAAGAGCAACTTCAACAATTTAATCAAGGTCTTCCCTATCGACCCCAAAGAAAAGAAAGGAAATAAAACTATTTACACGGGAAAGCTCCCAACAAGCAAAAGAAGAATGGGAAATATTTTTGGGTTTTCTTTTTAATTATTACTACTACAGCAGGAAAAGTAAACTAACTAGAAGCTACACTAATTTTTTGTTGTTTTCTTAAAGTTTAACAAACACACAAGAAGAAAGCAGGAAAAGAAAATAAACTAGCATGGATATTACAAAGAAAAGTTTGAGCACCGACATCTAGCAATGAGTGTGTGAACATAAATGTAATGTCGGTGGGAAATACGACTCTCAAGATTAGGCTTTTGGCCTGTTGGTTCATTGCCGGGATGGCTCGGCGGATACCCGTAGGTGTAGCCGGGTCGATCATTGTGATGCAGCGGCTATCGCCTCCTAAGCTGCAGCGTGGCGCCGAGCTGCCTCCGCTCTCTCTCGTACTCATCTCCTCCTCTCTGTAATAACATGTCTTCCTTTTGTCTCGAGAATCAAAGAAGGCAGGAGCAGGAAGAGTAATACGGACAACATGCCGCTTGTTAAAGATTAGTCGACATCGAGAGGTGATTCAGTCCTCTCGACAAACTGGTGGGAAACCATAGAATCAAAATCCAAATAAGTAGGGGGCAACTCCATATCACCCTCACGAATGTCTATCTCAAGAAAATTAGCTAAGCGGGTTACATAAATTCCTCCAAAGAAATCTCCATTATATCTATTATGATGCAACCTACGAGATACAATGGCTCCCATATGATAAGATTGGTCTCCTAACACAGCACTCCTGAGAATGCTAAGGTCAAGGACACACATGTGACATGCTTCATCCTTAGCATTTATGCACCTACCTATGAAGAGAGCAAAATAATGTATAGCAGGAAAGTGAATGCTCCCTATAGTGGCTTCTTGCTATATCTCTAGATTCCCCACAGTTATACTAGCAAGAAAGTCTCTAAATTCAGATTTACGGGATCAACAAGACTACCCCAATGTGGGAGTTTGCAAGCGTAAGTAAAGTCCTCTAAGTCCATGGTATAAGATTTGTCATAAAGATCAAACATGACCAAGGAGAATTACGCTAAATGAAAATTCAAACCTCCTCACAAATGAACTAGTGAGATCATGATACTGTGGGCATTTGTCTGCCTTGAAGTCCACAAGACCGGCGTTACGCAAATATGCGTTAAATTCTTCTTTGGTTCCCGCTCGATCCATAAAAATTTCGAAGGCCATTCACAGGGCCGAACCTGGGTAAACATCGTGTCCCCTTGGGGGCTCCTCATCGGCATCGCGCATTGCAAGCCTAGGGCCTTGCTTCCTTGAAGAAACACCTTGGAACATCTTCCTAAACATATTGTTTTCTCAAGGAACAATCTCCCCAAGCAGTTTTGTGAGAGGTGCTTTGAGAAAAGAGATCGAAAATCACAGCAACGGGGGCTGGAACTCGTGTTTGAGCCAGATATTCGTGTTTGTGGGAGGAAGAAGGAGAGGATGGGTGCAGGAATAAGTGGAGGAGGGCCACTATGGGCCCACGAGCTAGGGGGCGCGCCTAGGGGGTAGGGCGCACCCTCCACCCTCGTGGCCAGGTGGCAGCTCCCCCTGCGGTGATTTTTGCACCATAAATCCTCAAATATTCCCGAAAAAATCATATTAAATTGGCACGACATTCTAAGGACTTTTATTTCCGGGATATTTTTATATTGCACGGATAAGTCAGGAAACAGACGGAAAATACTATTTTTACTTTATTTCAACTAAATAACGGAAACTATAAAGAGGGTACAGATGGTTGTGCCTTCTAGTTTCATCCGTCTCATGATCATCAAAAGGAATCCACTAACAAGGTTGATCAAGTCTTGTTAACAAACTCATTCTCAATAACATGGAACCGGAGAAATTTCGAATAACACTATGTTACCTCAACGGGGATATACACATCCCCTATAATAAGAATATCATATTTCTTCTTGACAGTAGGAAGAGGAAATTCAAAACCTCCAAATATAATCGATGGAATTTTTCCAATAGAGTTGATGCTATAAACTTGAGGTTCTTTCCTCGGAAAGTGTACCGTATGCTCATTACCATTAACATGAAAAGTGACATTGCCTTTGTTGCAATCAATAACAACCCCGCAGTATTCGTAAAAGGTCTTCCAAGAATAATATACATACTATCGCCTTCGGAATATCAAGAATTACAAAGTCCGTTAAAATAGTAAAGTTTGCAACCACAACAGTACATCCTCACAAATACCGACAGGTATAGCGGTTGATTTATCAGCCATTTGCAAAGATATTTCAGAGGTGTCAACTTATTCAAATCAAGTCTACAATATAAAGAGAGAGGCATAACACTAACACCGCTCCAAGATCACATAAAGCAGTTTTAACATAGTTTCTTTTAATGGAGCATGGTATAGTGGGTACTCGGATCTCCAAGTTTCTTTGGTATTCCACCCTTAAAAGTATAATTACAAGCATGGTGGAAATTTCAGCTTCCGTATTTCTCTTATTTGTAATGATATCCTTCATATACTTAGCATAAGGATTTGTTTTGAGCACATCGCTTAATCGTGATACGTAAAAAGATAGGTCTAATCATTTCAGCAAAGCGCCAAAATCCTCATCATCCTTTTCTTGGATGGTTTGGGAGGAAAAGGCATGGGTTTCGAACCCATGGTTCTCTTTCTTTACCATGTTTCCTAGCAACAAAATCTCTTATCAATACGTTGGTTCTTGGATTGTGGGTTATCAAGATCAACAACAGGTTCAACTTCTACATCATTATCATTGCTAGGTTGAGCATCATCATGAATAACATCATTAACATTTTCGCTAGGTTCATGTTCATTACTAGATTGTGTTTCAGCATCAGAAATAGATATATCATTTAGATTCTCAGGTGGTTCAGCAATAGGTTCATGCTACGTCTCCAACGTATCTATATTTTTTGATTGCTACATGCTACTTTATTATCCACTTTTATATTATTTTTGGGACTAACCTATTAACCGGAGGCCCAGCCCAGATTTGTTGTTTTATGCCTATTTCAGTGTTTCGAGGAAAAGGAATATCAGACGGAGTCAAAACAGAACGAAATCAACTGGAAAAATAATTTTTGGAAGGAAACCCACCTGATGGACTTGGACCTCGTGATCGAAGATACGGAGGTTCACGAGGTGGGGGCGCGCCACCCCCGGCGCCGCCTGCCTCGTGGGGCCCCGTAGCTCCACCAACGCTCTCCTTTCACCCATATATACCGTCGCACCCTAAAACTTCCGAACAGAACATAGATCGGGAGTTCCGCCGCGCAAGCCTCCAGAGCCACGAAAACCAATCGGGACCCCTTTCCAAGATTCACGGAGGGGGGATCCATCACCGGTGGCCATCTTCATCATCCCGCACTCTCCATGACGAGGAGGGAGTAGTTCACCCTCGGGCTGAGGGTATGTACCAGAGCTATGTGTTTGATCTCTCTCTCGTGTTCTCTCGTGTTCCATCTATGGCACGATCTTGATGTATCCCGAGCTTTGCTATTGTAGTTGGATCTTATGATGTTTCTCCCCCTCTACTCTCTTGTGATGAATTGAGTTTCCCCTTTGAAGTTATCTTATCGGATTGAGTCTTTTATGAACACTTGATGTATGTCTTGGTGACCAACTTGCGGGTTTCGTGACATTGGGAACCTATGCATAGGGGTTGGCACACGTTCTTGATTCTCCGGTAGAAACTTTGGTGCACTCTTTGAAGTACTTTTATGTTGGTTGGATGAATCTGAGATTGTGTGATGCATATCGTATAATCATGCCCACGGATACTTGAGGTGACAATGGAGTATCTAGGTGACATTAGGGTTTTCGTTGATTTGTATCTTAAGGTGTTATTCTAGTACTAACTCTTTTATAGATTGATCCGAAAGAATAGCTTTGTGGTGGTTTCTGCATCTCACCATAATCTCTATGTTTGTTCTCCGCTATTAGTGTCTTCGGAGTGACTCTTTGTTGCATGTTGAGGGTTTGTTATATGATCTATCTATGTTATTATTGTTGAGAGAACTTGCACTAGCGAAAGTATGAACCCTAGGCCTTGTTTCCTATCATTGCAATACCGTTTACGCTCACTTTTACTATTTGTTACCTTGCTGTTTTTATATTTTCAGATTACAAAAACTTATATCTACCATCCATATTGCACTTGTATCACCATCTCTTCTCCTAACTAGTGCACCTATACAATTTACCATTGTATTGGGTGTGTTGGGGACACAAGAGACTTTTGTTATTTGGTTGCAGGTTTGTTTGAGAGACACAATCTTCCTCCCACGCCTCTCATGGATTGATAAACCTTAGGTCATCCACTTGAGGGAAATTTGCTACTGTCCTACAAACCTGTGCACTTGCAGGCCCAACAACGTCTACAAGAAGAAGGTTGTGTAGTAGACATCAAGCTCTTTTCTGGCGCCTTTGCCGGGGAGTCTAGGTAAGTGAAGGTATATCTTTAGATCTTGCAATCGAATCTTTTTGTTTCTTGTTTTAGCACTAGTTAGTTTATAAAAGAAAAATACAAAAAAAAATGGAATTGAGTTTGTCTCATACGCTTCATCTTTTAAATATCTTTCGTGAGTATAAGTTTCATGAATTTCAGACAAGTTTTGGATTTACTAGAATTTAAAAACTAGGTATCTCGATGGCGGGGTGTTGACATTCATTCCCATTTCTTGCATGGGGCCTAAGCATGCAACGAAGGACACGGATTTTAATTCTCAACCAATTTAGATGCATTAGAGCATGTGCATGTAGTTCAAATTTGAATTATGCACATAAATGCATTGAAAACTCAATTAATACATAAAAATGTCCAAGCGTGTCACAGCCCTAGATCAGCCCTAGAGCTTGCTTGTAACTAGTGGCATTGCATCCATGCATCATGTCTAAATTTCCATTAAATTTGAATTGGGAATTGAGAGCCTCGAGAATCATTTAAAATAAATGATCAACATTAAAAATTGCTTCAAATGTTTCCAAAAATGTTCCTTTTCAGCTTTGAAAAATATTGGCAAGAATAAAATTCAAACCAATATTTTTGGAGTAGTGAAACATTTTATTTTGGGCTTTTGAATTAATTCAATAACTACTTGCATTGGATATATATTTGATATATAAATAATATATGTCCAATAATTCAGAACATCTTATGTGGTTTGGTATATTTTAGTTCTAGCCACATAACCATTTTCAGGATTTTATAAAATGGTTTAGTATTTTACTAAACTAAAACAAAACAGAACAAAATAGAAAAACAAAAACACAAATAAAAGAGAGAGAGGGACTACACGGTGCTCACCTCTCAGCCCACAGCCCACTCCAGTGACCCAGCCACCACCGCCTCCTTCTGTCGCCTTCCTCCTCTGCGGGGAGGGCCAGGCGCGTGCCAACAGCAGCCGCGCCCGCGCCAGCGCCACCTCCACCCTGCACCTTCACCCCGGCCGCTCTGGGCGCCTCTCCAGGCGCCACGCGACCCCCAGACCTTCTCACTCTCTCCCGAACTCCTCCCCTCCTCTGTCTCGCTCTCTCTGCCGAACCGGACAGGCTCGTCCGCCCGTTAGCCATACCAGCTGACCTGAGCCGTCCCCAAGCCTCCACGACATGCCCCGAGCTCCGCCATTGACCTCTCGCCGTCCCGCCAAGCCCGCGGGGGCGCCCCTCGGCCGTCCCGGCCTCGTCTTCAATCTCCGGCCGCCGGCAACCTCGCCGTGGATTCGCGAGCTTCATACCCTCCTCGACCTCGTCGTTGCCTCTGCTGGATTCGCGGTGAGCTGCCGTCGTTTCCCCTCATCTCTCTCTCTCTCTCCACGGCATGTGGCCGCCGCCCTTGGTACCACCAGCTGCCGTCCGCCATGGCGGCGAGCTCCATGCCCGAGCACCTCTGCCTCGCCTAGCAGCTCGGCGTGCTCCGCTGCCCTTTAGGTGCTGCCTAGCACCTCCGTTCACTCCCCTGAGCTGCAACACCGCGCCCGCACTTAGCGAGCTCCGGCCTCATTGCTGAGGCTCGTGGCCGTCGCCTCTGCCACCACAGGCCGGCTAGCACCACCTAACGGCCAGCCGTGAGGGCACTCCGCGCGCCTGGCGCGACTCGAATCGTGCCACGTGGGCGATTCCGAAACCTCCGCCCGCGTCAGGTGGTTGCGCGGCTGGGCGCAGATGGATTAGCCCGGTTGACCAGGGGTTTGACCCCCACAGGTCAGCGGCGTGTGGGCCATACCGCTAATTAAACTTAGGATTAGGACTAACTAAAATTAGTTAGTCTAATGACTCGACACGTGGGTCCAGCATACAGGTTTGACTCTGGTCAACCACTGTCGACTTCTTGACGTCACCACGGGCATCATCTTGACCTGATAAAGTAATTCTATAATTAAAATAAATTAGGAAATGATTTATAAATTTAGAAAATACTCTAAACTTCTAAAAATCATAGAAATTCAACCGTAACTTCGGTTGAAATAATTTATATATGAAAAATGATCAGAAAAATATGAAGAATCTGTTTATGCCATGATCATGCATGTTTGAACAAGTGAACCTCACTGAATAGGATGAATCATGATTAGGGTAACTTATGAAATAGCATTTGGAGTTGGAGTTCAACCTTGTTTGAATTCCACTTCAACTAACTTGGATTATTATTGCACTAGGTAAATTCAGTACCTTAATATGACATGTCATTCATGTGCATGTGCATTGCATTGATTGTGTTCTCTCTTGTTTGCGGTAATTGTCCCCTTAGGTGAGCGATGTCTTGGCGATGAGTTCGATGACACCGATGAAGAACTATATAAATCTTGAAGTGCCGAGCAAGCAAAACCCCTTGTTCATTCGATATAATCCCACTCTCTCGCTCCTGCTCTATTTTCTGCATTAGGACAACCCGACTCATGTGTTACTTGCTGCGGTAGCTGAACCCCTTGATCCCTTGCATGACTGTCATTCCACGATAATTAGATGAAACCCACTAGCATGGTAGGAATTGTTTGAGCCATGTTGTGCCTACTCATTTATGCTTGTTTGTCATGCACTCTTGCTTAGAGTTGAGTCGATGCGATTCATCGGGAATGAATTGGAATTGTTATGAACATGTCCTATTGTGTGTGAGCTAAGTGTGTGAACACGATTTGGTAAAGGTAGCGGTGAGAGGCCATGTAGGAGTACATGGTGGGTTGTCTCATTGCAGCCGTCCTCGAGGCTGAGTTACGTGTTTGTGATCCATGATCTGATTACTACCACGCATTGGGCCCGAAACCAATGGACCCTCTCGGCTTCTTGACCACCCTTGTCCTCGGTCAGGGAGTTGCAAGTAGTTTACAGTGTTTGTAGCATCTTTGGGGCCGCCGCATAGCATGACCTTAGGGGTGGGTTGTGTTGCGGTAGGCACCGTGGCCGGTGTCTGAGTGCCCGTTTGGTATCTCGGGAACCACTGCACACATCGTTCGAGGGCTGTATGGAAACCTCGGCGGACTCCTGCGGATGGAACCGAATAGGCGATAAACCTGGACTAGGGACTTGAGTGTTTAGGTAGGCGTGGCCGACACCCACGTTGGGCTTCCGCTTGAAGGTTGCAGTACATGTCGTGTAAGCGGTAAGTGGTGAGCGTGTGTGAAGAAGTACACCCTGCGGGGTTTAATATGATCTATTGAATAGCCGTGTCCACGGAGAAGGACTTCACAGGTTGCCTATATCGGTTCATAGACAAGTGAAAGTGGATACACTAAAATCGCAAGATAAGCGTGAGTGCTATGGATGGCGTTCTCGTGGGAAGGCGGGGCGGATCCATAGTGGTGTATTGATATGGTGAATATGTGGACTCGTGTGCATACCTCAAAGAGTTACTTGCGATCGTAGTTCGGGATAGCCACGAGTCAAAGCTGGCTTCTTGCGGTCAAACTCCACCACCCCCTTTGATAATGATGCATATGTAGTTAGTTACGATGTAAGTCTTCTGAGTACAATTGTACTCACGTTTGCTTATTTTATGTTTTGCGAGAGGCGTCGGTCTAAGCTAGTAGTTCCACGTGGACTTGACGTTTAGCTTGTTACCTCAGCTACGATCTTGTGCCCGGCGGAATCTGGTAGATAGTCGGGCTTCTCGGCCTTTTCCATTTATAGTTATGCATACCCGGATATGTTTAGCTTCGCTTGTGCTTTGACTTGTATGCTCAGAGTGTTGGGTCATGAGACCCATGTTTGTAATGTCTCGCTCTTGAGCCTATTGAATAATATTTGAGTCGTAGAGTTATGTTGTGATGCCATGTTGTATCTACACATATTGAGCATATTGTGTGTATGTTTGAAATGCTTGGTATGTGTGGGATCCGACAAACTAGTTGTTTATCCTTGGCAGCCTCTCATATGGGAAATGTAGTCTCGTGCCTCCGGCGATAGTAGTCCGCTTCTGCCAGTTCACGGAGTCCTGCTAGCCCAGCACTCTTTGCTTGGACACTTGGTGGCGGCATGTGTTTCACCGTTCCTATATACGTCCCGGAAATGTCACGCTGGTATTGTCAGGAGTCTGCCTAACTGCTTTGCAGCCGGGATGCAGTCTGATTAGCCAGTGCTACAGCCGAATATATCGTTGATGACCGACATGCTCGATGTGATTCATGTATACCTGTCCCCATGGGTTAGTGCCGCTTTGGGTTCACGACTAGCCATGTCGGCCGGGTTCTTTGTCATATGGATGCTAGCGACACTATCATATCGTGAGCCAAAAGGCATAAGCGGTCCGGCCATGGTAAGCGACACCGTAGGAATACCGTGCGTGAGGCGCAAAGTGATATGATGTGTTACATGCTAGATCGGTGTGACCTAGGATCGGGGTCTGACAGCGTTGGTATCGAGCTTTGTTGCTGTGGGATTACCAAGCCAAAGCTGGTGAAGTTTTGTCTAGAAATGCTTTAGTTATGTAAGGGAATTGATTGTGGAAGGGCGTAAGGCTCTTTTACTCCTTATACCTCATGGCCTTCGATCTGAGTCATCCTTTTCTCTTCTCACGGGTTTAAGAACTAGGCTTCTCATCTATCTATCGAGTTGACGTGTTACTAATCCATAGACTTTTAAGATTGTTGGTTTTAATCCCGATTCGGTTCCTACTATTTACGTATGATAGCTGTCGATCCGAGAATCTTGTTATGATGTTGTTGAGTGGTTATGCCACCATTTCGCAGGATGTCTCAAATCATTTTGAGCATTTACAGCCGTTATCTTTGTCAAGTCATCCCAGTCTCTAAATAGTCGATGCATTTGCAAATCATTTCCCTTCGTTCGATGTCCTTTTGGGCGGATTAAGCACACTAACCCGGTCGGTGGAGGTACTTTGTTGCCTCGACATATATGTTGGAACTATTATTATGACCCTAGGTGTTTAGGAAGTCACCTAGCAATTTAGCAATGCTTTTGTATCCCTAGTGTGATAATTATGGCCATCATTTTGAAAGCATCCCGTGATGCCATGTAGTAATAGGTATTCTACTCTGGGTTTACGAACACGAGATTCATCCTACTTCATGTTGTTAGTATTTGCTAGTGCCTTTAGGATATTAGTAACCTTTGCGATAGTCCTCGAAGTCCGTGGTATTCTCCTTCTTCCAAATACCATGAACTAATTATGGCAGAGTTCTTTTAAACCAAAACATCACAATAAGAGTGCTCTTGAGAAGTACTCCATTCATAATTGTGAATCTGCCAATTCTACCTTTACGCATGGATTATCCGGAAGAAATGTTGAGCTTGCTCGACATACTAATCTGCATCCACAACTCAGAAAATTATATGTTCCTTTGAGTTGTTCTCTTAGATGCCTTCCGACCTTCATCTATCAATTGATAGCCAAGGGTATGTGTGCATTTGTGCTCATCGATGCATTTTATCCTTGTGGTCCGTCAAGTCATTCTACTCGGAATGACTAGGAGAGACAAACTCGATACCTCATCCATTTCTAGGATTGGGTCAAAGTAGTTGTATCCATGATCAAAGCGCCAATTCAGCTTTTGTTACATTCTACCTTGGAGTGTTACCATCTTTATGTCAAGAGTGTCATGGGAATTGCACAACCTCCTAGGAATTCTTGATGCGATGATACTTCTCACCATCATTGTTCATTTCTCGGTTACGTGTTGATGCAACGAGAAAGCGACAAGTGACTTGTGATGTGTGACATCAATACCCGAGCAACTTGTTGCTTGGTAGTGAATGGACAATATTCTCGTTCTTAGCGTGTTGGTTATTAAACCATCATCCTAAGATTGATCGTGCTACCTAGTCCCTATTTACGGTGCACTTGATTGATGAGTTAGGGTTGTGTCAAGTCCTCACTCATTTGATCATATCATCTTGCCACTGAAAAGCAAGATTGTTCTCGAGCCTAACAACATATCGGTGGTTCATGACTTTCCAATTATCTTCTTGGAAGTGTTACGGGTTGTTTCTGTTGTTATGTTGAGCTCGTGATCAAGTTGGTT
The DNA here is from genome assembly GCA_021605205.1 of Aegilops longissima. Lineage (NCBI taxonomy): Eukaryota > Viridiplantae > Streptophyta > Magnoliopsida > Poales > Poaceae > Aegilops > Aegilops longissima. The sequence goes on along the minus strand of CM038679.1, from coordinate 283,313,844 downwards.
CCACATGGACCACCCTTTCTCCAGAATCGTGTTGGATATCCACAGAGCTAGTTGGTTAAGCTAGGCGGTACCTTGGAGAGTTGGAAGATAAAGCTTGCCTAACTTAGTTCATTCCAAGGGATATTCTTGTGTAGTGTGTGTTGAAGAAGGATGATATCTTCATCGATTGGTCCTGTGATCGATTCTTGGACCTATTGTCTTATCAACTCTTTGATTGAGTATGGGCCATTGTCGAGTCAAATCAGAACCAACGATATTAGTGATGTTGTCTTACTCGTGGTTGATCCTCGAGCATACACCATTACATCTTTGGTCGACCAATACTATCACGTGTTCACATGATGGTGGAAGTCGATGATATGGAAATTCCGATGAGTTCTTTGTTGAGCCCATCGGTAGCATTTTGTTTCCCCATGAGTCATGTTGAGCATCAACCTAGTATTGAAACTTGTGTAAGCATTTCTTAGTGTTTAGTTCATGAAGCATATGTTTGGATAAAGTAGTGACTTCCTCTAATTCATGTGCATCGATGTAAGTTGCCGCCATGAATTTGAGAAAGGTTTGTTTTGTTTCCTCTGGAATCATCCCAAGCCAGTCATGCGCGTGCGAAGTATTCTATGGCATGATAGTGATCATCTTCATTTCATATGAATTCCATAGCACACCAAACCCTTGATTGACTCGTTCTAGGAAAAGGAGTTAAGTGCTAATCCATGGTAGTGCACAAGACTTCATCATCCTCGATGATGGTTCCACTGAACTTCGGTAGTGTTTTATTATAAGACTACCATGTGGTCATGCTTGTCTAGGACAACGTGTTCACTTGTTTGTAGCAAAACCAGCTCATGTTTTGGAGCTTGCTATACGTAGTTCATATCCGAGAATCTACATAGCGCCATCTCGTCGAGTTGTGTTGCAACCCTTCATTTTAGGACATGATGAGTGCGAAATATCCTAACACCAACCAGATCTGAATCTCGAGGCGATATGATGGTTGGAACATTCGAAACAGATTGCATTTAGTTTCCCAGCTTGTACCCCATTGTGCCAATTTCTATGGGCTGCCTTCTTAGTAATTTCTGTTCAAGATCATCCTCAAAGTGGACTTACCATGGGTCCCCTCCACCTTCGATGATAAGCAAAATCATCCATTCGTTGTCTTCAACAAGGTAGTCCACATCATCCATTCTAGTCCGGGTGTACCATTCCTTTGCATTCCACCACATGATGGCTTGCGATTGCCTTGAAGCTGGTATAAAGAGTCTCAATGATCTCTAATTCAAAAGTAATTCTTTTTTGCCACTTAAGGAATAGTTCTTTCGTCACCTTTTCAAGGTGCCCGTTCACGGGATCATGGTAAATATCTTCTCGCCACCTTGACACCATTCACCATCTTTCTAAGCGTGGAATTGTTGCCACTAATCAAACCTCGTTGTTGTTCTTCCATCCCTCTCGATGCATTTTGTGTCCCAACTCGAGATGTGTCACCATCTCAGTCCGTGAGTCGATCATGCTTACTTGATCTTCGTGAAGATCAAATCATGTAAGTTTTCCCCTTCTTTACATTGTCGAATTGAGTGAAGATTTCGATAGCAAAGGCGTCAAGACCAAAATGATGGAGTGAATCAACATCTTCGAGAAGGGCAAATGGATCATGAAGATTGTGATAGTTGTGACTTCCCTTTTCCTCTTACCTCACGTCTTGAATCTCGGGGCGAGATTCTTGTTTAGTGAGGGTGAGTATCACAACCAGATCAGCCCTAGAGCTTGCTTGTAACTAGTGGCATTGCATCCATGCATCATGTCTAAATTTCCATTAAATTTGAATTGGGGAATTGGAGAGCCTCAGGAATCATTTAAAATAAATGATCAACATTAAAAATTGCTTCAAATGTTTCCAAGGAAATGTTCCTTTTCAGCTTTGAAAAATATTGGCAAGAATAAAATTCAAACCAATATTTTTGGAGTGACTGAAACATTTTATTTTGGGCTTTTGAATTAATTCAATAACTACTTGCATTGGATATATATTTGATATATAAATAATATATGTCCAATAATTCTGGAACATCTTATGTGGTTTGGTATATTTTAGTTCTAGCCACATAACCATTTTCAGGATTTTATAAAATGGTTTAGTATTTTACTAAACTAAAACAAAACAGAACAAAATAGAAAAACAAAAACACAAATAAAAAGAGAGAGGACTACTACAGGTGCTCACCTCTCAGCCCACAGCCCACTCCAGTGACCCAGCCCCACCGCCTCCTTCTGTCGCCTTCCTCCTCTGCCGGGGAGGGCCAGGCGCGTGCCCGGCTGCCCTTGCGCCAGCGCCACCTCCACCTGCCTGCTTCACCCCCGGCCTCTGGGCGCCTCTCCAGGCGCCACGCGACCCCAGACCTTCTCACTCTCTCCCGAACTCCTCCCCCTCCTCTGTCTCGCTCTCTCTGCCCGAACCGGACGGGCTCGTCGCCGCCGTTAGCCATACCCATGACCACAGCCGTCCCAAGCCTCCACGACATGCCCCAGAGCTCCGCCATTGACCTCTCGCCGTCCCGCCAAGCCACGCGGCGAGGCGCCCCTCGGCCGTCCCGACCTGCGTCTTCAATCTCGGCCCCGGCAACCTCGCCGTGGATTCGCGAGCTTCATACCCTCCTCGACCTCGCCGTTGCCTCTGCTGGATTCGCGGTGAGCTCGCCGTCGTTCCCCTCATCTCTCTCTCTCTCTCAGCAGCATACCTGTGGCGCCGCCCTTGGTCACCAAGCCGCCGTCGCCATGGCGTGAGCTCCGTCCCCGAGCACCTCTGCCTCGCCTAGCAGCTCCGGCGTGCTCCGCTGCCCTTTAGGTGCTGCCTAGCACCTCCGTTCACTCCCCTATGAGCTGCAACACGGCGCGCCCGCCAGCGAGCTCGGCCTCATTGCCGAGCTCGTGGCCGTCGCCTCCGGCCACCACAGGCCGGCTAGCACCACCTAACGGCCAGCGGCGAGGGCACTCCGGCAGCCTAGCCGCGCTCGAATCGTGCCACGTGGCGATTCCGAAACCTCGCGCGTCAGTGCGTTGCCCGGCTGAGGGGCCGATGGATTAGCCCGGTTGACCGGGGTTTGACCCCCACAGGTCAGCGGCGTGTGGGCCATACGCTAATTAAACTTAGGATTAGGACTAACTAAAATTAGTTAGTCTAATGACTCGACACGTGGGTCCGCCCACGAGGTTTGACTCTGGTCAACCACATCGACTTCTTGACGTCACCACGGGCATCATCTTGTGTGATAAAGTAATTCTATAATTAAAATAAATTAGGAAATGATTTATAAATTTGGAAAATACTCTAAACTTCTAAAAATCATAGAAATTCAACAGTAACTTCGGATTGAAATAATTTATATATGAAAAATGATCAGAAAAATATGAAGAATCTGTTTATGCCATGATCATGCATGTTTGAACAAGTGAACCTCACTGAATAGGATGAATCATGATTAGGGTAACTTATGAAATAGCATTTGGAGTTGGAGTTCAACCTTGTTTGAATTCCACTTCAACTAACTTGGATTATTATTGCACTAGGTAAATTCAGTACCTTAATATGACATGTCATTCATGTGCATGTGCATTGCATTGATTGTGTTCTCTCTTGTTTGCGGTAATTGTCCCCTTAGGTAGGCGATGTCTTGGCGATGAGTTCGATGACACGATGAAGAACTATATAAATCTTGAAGTGCCGAGCAAGCAAAACCCCTTGTTCATTCCGATATAATCCCACTCTCTCGCTCCTGCTCTATTTTCTGCATTAGGACAACCACGACTCATGTGTTACTTGCTGCGGTAGCTGAACCCCTTGATCCCTTGCATGACTGTCATTCCACGATAATTAGATGAAACCCACTAGCATGAGTAGGAATTGTTTGAGCCATGTTGTGCCTACTCATTTATGCTTGTTTGTCATGCACTGCTCTGCTTAGAGTTGAGTCGGTCGATTCATCGGGAATGAATTGGAATTATTATGAACATGTCCTATTGTGTGTGAGCTAAGTGTGTGAACACGATTTGGTAAAATAGCGGTGAGAGGCCATGTAGGAGTACATGGTGGGTTGTCTCATTGCAGCCGTCCTCGAGAACTGAGTTACGTGTTTGTGATCCATGATCTGATTACTACCACGCATTGGGCCCGAAACCAATGGACCCTCTCGGCTTCTTGACCACCCTTGTCCTCGGTCAGGGAGTTGCAAGTAGTTTCGGTGTTTGTAGCATCTTTGGGGCATATAGCATAGCTGACCTTAGGGGTGGGTTGTGTTGCGGTGGCACCATGGCCGATGTGCAGTGCCCGTTTGGTATCTCGGGAACCACACACACATCGTTCGGGGCTGTATGGGAAACCTCGGCGGACTCCTGCGGATGGAACCGAATAGGCGATAAACCTGGACTAGGGACTTGAGTGTTTAGGTAGGCGTGGCCGACACCCGTTGGGCTTCCGCTTGAAGGTTGCAGTACATGTCGTATGTGGCGGTAAGTGGTGAGCGTGTGTGAAGAAGTACACCCTGCGGGGTTTAATATGATCTATTGAGTAGCCGTGTCCACGGAGAAGGACTTCAGGTTGCCTATATCGGTTCATAGACAAGTGAAAGTGGATACACTAAAATCGCAAGATAGCGTGAGTGCTATGGATGGCGTTCTCGTGGGAAGGCGGGGCGGATCCATAGTGGTGTATTGATATGGTGAATATGTGGACTCGTGTGCCACCTCAAAAGAGTTACTTGCGATCGTAGTTCAGGATAGCCACCGAGTCAAAGCTGGCTTCTGCGGTCAAACTCCACCACCCCTTTGATAATGATGCATATGTAGTTAGTTACGATGTAAGTCTTGCTGAGTACAATTGTACTCACGTTTGCTTATTTTATGTTTTGCGAGAGGCGTCGGTCTAGCTAGTAGTTCCACGTGGACTTGACGTTTAGCTTGTTACCTCAGCTACGATCTTGTGCCCGGCGGAATCTGGTAGATAGTCGGGCTTCTCAGCCTTTTCCATTTATAGTTATGCATGCCCGGATATGTTTAGCTTCGCTTGTGCTTTGACTTGTATGCTCACGAGTGTTGGGTCATGAGACCCATGTTTGTAATGTCTCGCTCTTGGAGCCTATTGAATAATATTTGAGTCGTAGAGTTATGTTGTGATGCCATGTTGTATCTACACATATTGAGCATATTGTGTATGTTTGAAATGCTTGGTATGTGTGGGATCCGACAAACTAGTTGTTTATCCTTGGCAGCCTCTCATATGGGGAAATGTAGTCTCGTGCCTCCGGCGATAGTAGTCCGCTTCTGACCGGTTCACGGAGTCTGCTAATGACACTCTGCTTGGACACTTGGTGGCGGCATGTGTTTCGCCGTTCCTATATGCGTCGCCGAAATGTCACGCGGTATTGTCCGAGTCTGCCTAACTGCTGCAGCCGGGATACGGAGTCTGATAGCCAGATGCTACAGCCGAATATATCGTTGATGACCGACATGCTCGATGTGATTCATGTATACTGTCCCCATGGGTTAGTGCCGCTTTGGGTTCACGACTAGCCATGTCGGCCGGGTTCTTTGTCATATGGATGCTAGCGACACTATCATATCGTGAGCCAAAAGGCATAAGCGGTCCCGGCCATGGTAAAGCGACACCGGTAGAATACCGTGCGTGAGGCCGCAAAGTGATATGATGTGTTACATGCTAGATCGGTGTGACCTAGGATCGGGGTCCTGACAAAACGAACCCCGAAAAATCCCAAAAATTGACACAACACTCCTGTTGTTCTATGTTGACACGAGAATTTTTTTGAAAGCAATAAGAGGCAATGGATATTGTTTCGTCCCCAAGGTGGGACGTTCCCTACCGAAACCATCAGGCTTGTTGTGAGAAGCTCTGTTTGTGATAAGTATATCCCCAAACCTGCCCCAAATGGGACAAAAACTTACCACGACATGTTGACGCCGCTCCATGATAGAATGCCAAGTTTCATGAATTTCAGACGAGCTTTGGATATACTAGAATTTAAAAACCAGGTATCTCAATGTTTGCGGCCGAGTGACGCTGGCAGGGTGTTTGACATTCATTCCATTTCTTGTATGGGACCTAAGCATGCAACCAAGGACACATATTCGAATTTTCAACTAATTTATATGCATTAGAGCATGTGCTTGTAGTTCAAATTTGAATTATGCACATGAATGCATAGAAAACTCAGTAAATGTATAAAAATGTCCAAGCGAACCCCAGAAAATCCCAAAAATTGACACAACACTCGTGTTGTTCTATGTTGACACGGGAAACATTTTGAAAGTAAGAAGAGGCAACAGATATCGTTTCGTCCCCCAAGGTGGCACGTACCCTACCGAAACCATCAGGCATGTTGTGAGAGAAGCTCTGGTTTGTGAGAAGCTTATACCCACACCTGCCCCAAATGGGACAATATTTTTACCCCACATGTTGATGCCATTCCATGATAGCATGCCAAGCTTCATGAATTTCAGGCGGGTTTTGGATTTACTAGAATTACAAAAGAAAGTACCTCAACATTTGCGGAGAACCACGGTGCCATGGTGTTAGAAATTCAACCCCATTTCTTGCATGGGACATAACCATAAACACATGGACACATATATGATTTTACAACCCATCTTTGGTGCACGAGCATGTGCATGTGCTTTAATTTTGAATTGTGCACCTGAAATGGATAGAAAATAAATTTAATGTATAAAATTTCCAAATGAACCCTAAACAATTCCAATTTTTTTACGACACACATATAGTTGATGTTCATTGCAGATAAAAGGTCTAGTAATTCAAACACCGTCCATTGCCGCTGTGACCCCATTATGTAATTCAAATCAAGATGAAAAATTAAGTAGATCCCACACAGTTTATTATCACCAACCATGTGAGATGCAGTACAAAATATCCTGGAGCACCGTTGGTGTATAGTATGCCTATGGCTTTCGCGAGAAGGTGCATCGGCTACAGTCCACATCCGGCGTGTCAAGCACACTAGCTTCGCTCCCCAAATATCATTTCACTCTTCAATCATAGCGGTGAAAGATGGGGATGTGGACCCGCGTCGTGAGAAACCGGTGGCCCACTCCAGCGAGAAGCGCTTGTAGCCGCCATGCGTGCTAAAAGGTGCATGGCGCGGCATAATCTGTGATCGGGCGGCCAAGGCAGCCAAGCGGCGGCTGTTGCTTCTCGGTGGTAGCAGCAACATCGCCTCGGGGATATGGCTGGCGAGAGCAGCACAACAGCTGTCCATTCGCGATGGCTGCCTTAGCCCTAATGGAGGCCACCCACGACCATGTCGAGGCCGCCCATGCCCAGCTCATGGTGGTCACCGCAAAAATCGAGCGAAGCTTCTCCGACAGCGGTTGGCAACCCACGGTGAAGAGTTGGCAACCACCGAGGCGTTCGAGCAGCTGTCCGTTCGCCGCGCATACAGGCGAAGAAGGAGCCGATCAAGCCGGATCGCGGCCGCCCGCGCAGCTCATGGCGAACTTTTCCAAAGAGATGGCGGACGCGTATGGCGAGATGCTTGCCGAGTATGCTACGTGGATGCTGATACGTCTCCGTCGTATCTACTTTTCCAAACACTTTTGCCCTAGTTTTGGACTCTAACTTGCATGATTTGAATGGAACTAACCCGGACTGACGCTGTTTTTAGCAGACTTTCCATGATGTTATTGATGTGCAGAAACAAAAGTTATCGGAATGACCTGAAACTCTCGGAACATCTTTTTGGAAAATATTTAAAATACTGGAAGAAAAATCCACGTCGGGGCCCACACCTGTCCACGAGGTGGGGCGTGCCCCCACCTCGTGGGCCCCTGACGCTCCACCAACCTCAACTCCAACTCCATATATTCACTTTGGGAGGAAAAAATCAGAGAAGGATTCATCGCGTTTTACGATCTGGGCCGCCGCCAAGCCCTAAAACCTCTCGGGAGGCTGATCTGGAGTCCGTTCGGGGCTCAGGAGAGAGATTCGTCGCCGTCGTCATCATCAACCATCCTCCATCACCAATTTCATGATTCTCACCGCCTGCGTGAGTAATTCCATCGTGGCTTGCTGGGCGGTGATGGGTTGGATGAGATCTATCATGTAATCGAGTTAGTTTTGTTGGGGTTTGATCCTAGTATCCACTATGTTACGAGATTGATGTTGCTATGACTTTTCTATGCTTAATGCTTGTCACTAGGGCCGAGTGCCATGATTTCAGATCTGAACCTATTATGTTTTCATGAACATATGTGAGTTCTTGATCCTATCTTGCAAGTCTATAGTCACCAACTATGTGTTATGATCCGACAACCCAGTGACAATAATCGGGACCACTCCGGTGATGATCGTAGTTTGAGGAGTTCATGTATTCACTATGTGTTAATGCTTTGTTCGGTACTCTATTAAAGGAGGCCTTAATATCCCTTAGTTTCCATTAGGACCCGCTGCCACGGGAGGGTAGGACAAAAGATGCCATGCAAGTTCTTTTCCATAAGCACGTATGACTATATTGAATACATGCCTACATTACATTGATGAATTGGAGCTAGTTACTGTGTCACCCTATGTTATGATTGTTACATGATGAACGCATCCGGCATAATTCTCCATCACCGATCCAATGCCTCTGAGATTTTCACATATTGTTCTTCACTTATTTACTTCTCCGTTACTCTTTGTTACAATCACTACAAAACACCAAAAATATTACTTTTGCTACCGTTACCGTTACTTCCGTATTACTTGCTACTAAATACTTTGCTGCGGATACTAAGTTATCCGGTGTGGTTGAATTGACAACTCAACTGCTAATACTTGAGAATATTCTTTGGCTCCCCTTGTGTCGAATCAATAAATTTGGGTTGAATACTCTACCCTCGAAAACTGTTGCGATCCCTATACTTGTGGGTTATCAAGACTATTTTACTGCTGTTGTTGGGGAGCATAGCTCTATTCTTTGAGTCACTTGGGATTTATATCTGCTGGTCACTATGAAGAACTTGAAAGGCAGCGAAAGCAACAATTTATCCCTCAACTACATGGGGAGGTAAGGAACTTCCATCTAGCTCGCACTTGATTCCCCTTACATTTTGAGTAAGCTTGCGACACCTAAACCTTCTTACGCTATTAAGCTCGATAAGTCGCATGTTATTGATGATGCCAATTCTGCTATGCATGATACTTATGATGAAACTAGTACTATGTTTGATACTCTTGTGCCACTTGCTGAATTTCTTAATGAACAACTTGCTAGGGTTAGAGAGAAAGAAATTATTGAAACTAATAATATTGATGAAAGTGATGATGAAGACTCTCCCCAAATAAATATGAGTTGTTGTTATTCTGAAGGTTATGTTTTTAAAAAGAAGTTGCTTTAGCTATTTTAGCTTGCAAAGATAGATATGACCTCAAGAGGTTATTAGCTAAATGGAAGCAACAATCTCTTAATGCTAGAATGAAACCTGACCCTACTTTTGCTACTTCACCTATCGTATTCTTGATAAGGATTATGAATTCTCTGTTGATCTGATGTAATTACTTTGGTTCAATATGATCCTTTTTATGGCTATGAATCTGAAACTATTGTGGCACATATTACTAAATTAAATGATATAGCCACCCTGTTCACTAATGATGAGAAATCTACGCTACCTTTATATCCTTAAAATATTTTCGTTCTCATTAAAGGGTGATGCTAAGATATGGTTTAATTCTCTTGATCCTGGTTGTGTGCGTAGTCCCGAGGATATGATTTATTACTTCTCTGCTAAATATTTCCCTGCTCATAAGAAACAAGCTGCTTTGAGGGATATATATATATAATTTTGTGCAAATTGAAGAAGAGAGTCTCCCACAAGCTTGGGAGAGGCTTCTCCAATTACTTAATGCTTTGCCTGATCATCCTCTTAAGAAAAATGAAATACTTGATATCTTTTATAATGGACTAACCGATGCTTCGGAGATTACGGATAGTTGTGCTGGTTACATTTTCGGGGAAAGAACACGGATGAAGCTGAAATTCTATTGAATAATATGTTGACAAATGAAAATAATTGGACACTTCACGAGACAGCTCTGAGCCTATTCCTAAACCAACTCCAAAGAAGAGGTGTTCTATTTCTCGATCTGAAGATATGAAAGAGGCAAAGAAATCTATGAAAGAAAAAGGTATAAAAGCTGAAGATGTTAAAATTTACCTCCTATTGAAGAAATACATGGTCTTAATCTACCGCCTGATGAAGAACTATATGATCCTAATCCATTACCTATTGAAGAAACTCATGGTCTTGATAACCAGACACAGTTAGTAAAGGTAAATTATCTCGATAGATTTGATGAAGCTGATATTCCTCACTACAAGTTTGCTAGACAATGCTTAGAAGAGTTTGATAATTTTATTGTCAAACAAGAAAACTTAATGCTTATTTTGGTAGACAATTGAAATACAATTCCAATACGCTTGAACACTTGGGTGATTATATGTCTAATGTTAAGGGTGAACTTAAACTCATTAGTAAACATGCTTCTATGGTTACCACTCAAGTAGAACAAGTACTTAAAGCTCAAAATGATTTGCTCAATGAATTAAATAGTAAGAATAATGATTATGCTGTTAGAGTGGCTACTAGAACTGGTAGGATGACTCAGGAACCTTTGTATCCTGAAGGCCACCCTAAGAGAATTGAGCAAGATTCTCAGAGAAATGATACTAATGTACCTAGTCCTTCTAAAAAGAAGAAAAAGAAAAATGATAGGACTTTGCATGCTTCTAGTGAACCTATTGCAAAACCACCCGAGAATCCAAATGATATCTCTATTTCTGATGCTGAAACACAATCTGGTAATGAACATGAACCTAATGAAAATGCTAATGATGATGTTCATGATGATGCTCAACCTGGTAATGATAATGATATAGAAATTGAACCTGCTGTTGATCTTGATAACCCACAATCAAAGAATCAACGTTATGATAAGAGAGATTTTCTTGCTAGGAAACACGGTAAGGAAAGAGAACCTTGGGTTCAGAAAACCATGCCTTTTCCTCCCAAACCATCCAAGAAAAAGGATGATGAGGATTTTGAGCGCTTTGCTGAAATGATTAGACCTATCTTTTTGCGTATGTGATTAACTGATATGCTCAAAATGAATCCTTATGCTAAGTATATGAAAGATATTGTTACTAATAAAAGAAAGATACCCGAAGCTGAGATTTCCACCATGCTTGCTAATTATACTTTTAAAGGTGGAATACCAAAGAAACTTGGATATCCAGGAGTACCTACTATACCATGCTCCATTAAAAGAAACTATGTTAAAACTGCTTTATGTGATCTTGGAGCGGTGTTAGTGTTATGCCTCTCTCTTTATATCATAGACTTGATTTGAATAAGTTGACACCTCTGAAATATCTTTGCAAATGGCTGATAAATCAAGCTGTTATACCTATCGGTATTTGTGAGGATGTGCTGTTGTGGTTGCAAGCGTTACTATTTTAACGGACTTTGTTATTCTTGATATTCGAGGACAATAGTATGTCTATTATTCTTGGAAGACCCTTTTTGAATACTGCAGGGGCTGTTATTGATTGCAACAAAGGCAATATCACTTTTCATGTTAATGGTAATGAGCATACGGTACACTTTCAGAAACAACCTTAACTTCATAGAATCAACTCTATTGGAAAAATTCCATCAATTATTTTTGGAGGTTTTGAATTTCCTCTTCCTACTATCAAGAAGAAATATTATATTCTTATTATTGGGGATGTGCATATCCCGTTGAGGTAACATAGTGTTATTGAAATTTCTCGGTCCCATGTTATTCGGAAGAGTTTGTTAACAAGACTTGATCAACCTTGTTAGTGGATTCCTTTTGATGAGCATGAGATGGATGAAACTAGAAGGCACAACCTTCTGTACCCTCTTTCTACTTTACATTATTTAGTTGAAATAACGTAAAATAGGATTTTTTTTATGCGCTTTACGATTTACCGTGCAATATAAAAATACCCCAAAACAAAAGTTCTCCAAATGCCTGAAATTGAAATATGATTTTTTCTGGAATATTTGAGAATATCATGCACTGAGAACACAGCAGGGGGGCAAGCACACAGCCACGAGGGTGGAGGCGCGCCTACCCCCAGGCGCGCCCTGCCTCGTGGACCACGGTGGCCCCCTCCACTTATTCCTGCACCCACACTCCTTCTTCCTCCCAAAAAATCACCATCCAGCTCAAGCACGAGTTCTAGATCATTTTGCTGCGATTTTCGATCTCCTTGCTCAAAGCACCTCTCGAGAAAACTGCTTGGGGATTGTTCCTTGGTATGTGACTCCTCCATTGGTCCAATTAGTTTTTGTTCTAGTGCTCTATTCATTGCAAATTTGTGCTGCCTAGGTGACCATGTTCTTGAGCTTGCATGTCAAATTTATATGGCTGCAAGTAGTTCTAATGCTTGATATAGGCCCTAGGCACTTGTAGGAGTAGTTGCTATCAATTTTATTGAGCTTGGTTCACTTTTGTTTGAAGTTACAAAAATTTCAGAAATTTTCAGAAAACAATGAAGAGATTTTTGAGGGCTCATCGAGCGGCTCGAAGGAAAAGCAAAATGAAGAAGCACATAGGCCCAAATATAATTTGCCTTGCACATGCAGAGGTTCGGCCGTGTGAATGGCCTTCAGAGGATTTATAGTGATTTCTATTCATTGGCTGAGAATGCAGGCCTCACCGACTTCCTCCTGATCAACGCATACCAGTATCTCTTACTCACCAATATTTATGTGCAAAACTTCTATTATTATCATAAGGAAACACCTCCTTGATAGAGTTTCATTTATATGATGTTATTAAGAAGATGCCACTAGATGAATTTTGCAAGGTTTGCAAAATACCTTTTGAGGTAGTTTAGATGAACCACATCGTAAAGATGTGGGCGGGTTTATTGACACTATTACTATAGGGGAAACCAAGAAGGTTTCCGATGCAAGAATCACTAGCATACATTTTCCTGTTTCGCTACTTTTCCATATTTGCTAGTCATTGCTTAATTGGTCACGAAACTGTGGAAACCTTAGTGTTCTGATATTATCATTTTGTTCCATGGTTTATTCAGCGATAACCTTTGTTAGTATGGGCGGAATTATTGCTAAGCAGTTAAGCTTGAACCGTACAAAGGTCCCATCTTTGGAGGTATTTATGCTTCACGCCTTGCTGCACATTATAACATACCTATTAGGCACTATGAAAAAGAAGAAAAATTGCTGCCCAATGCTTATTTAGACTATAAGAGTATGATAGCGCATGAATTTATTGTTAAGAATAGGGAAGGGGCGCTTAAATACAAATTGTTCTTTGATAAGCTTCACCCTGCGACTATTACCTTGCCTGCTCCCTCCTTGTTTAATTTATCTACAGGTCCGTATCTCGTTCCGTGGGCGGCCATTCATGCCTAGCAGAACCCTACACCAGCCGCGGAGCCGGAACCGCAATTTGAGCCTCCGCGACAGTCTAACTACCAGTGGGATCCGGAGATGATTTCCAGCCAGTGGCAATCAGAGTCTTCTTCATCTCAGTACGACCCCGGCTACACCTATGGGTATCCGCCAGGCCATCCGTGGCAATAAACCAACTTAGGCCAAAAGCCTAAGCTTGGGGGAGTACGTATTTCCCATCGACATTACATTCATGTTCATACACACTCATTGCTAGATGTCGGTGCTCATACTTTTCACTATAATATCCATGCTAGTTTATTTTCTTTTTCTTGCTTTCTTCTTGTGTGTTTGATAAACCTTAAGAAAAACAAAAAAATTAGTGTAGCTTTTAGTTAGTTTACTTTTCCTGCTGTAGTAGTAATAATTAAAAAGAAAACCCAAAAATATTTCCCGTTCTTCTTTTTGCTTGTTGGGAGCTTTCCGTGTAAATAGTTTTATTTCCTTTCTTTTCTTTGGGGTTCGATAGGAAGACCATGATTAAATTGTTGAAGTGGCTCTTATATGCATTATTGTTGATTTAACCAAGAGCCCATATTGCCTTGTCTTCTCCTGTTTATTGTATGCTCGCAGATTCCAGCTTAGTCCAATGCACATGCACTCTTATTATTATCCACATCGTTCGGTCGTGCAAGTGAAAGGCAATAATGATGATTTATGATGAATTGATTGGGATAAGCGAAGCTGGTATGAACTTGACCTCTCTTGTTTTTGTAAATATGATGAGTTCATCATTCTTGATTCAGCTTGTTATGAATAAACATGTTTGCAATGACAATTAGAGATCATAGTTGCTTATGTCATGCTTGATTAGCTATGAGTTATAATGGTTTACCTTGCGTGCCAACATGCTATTAAAATGGTTGTGATGTGGTATGATGGGGTGGTATCCTCCTTTGAATGATTTAAGTGACTTGACTTGGCACATGTTCACACATGTAGTTGAAACAAATCAACATAGCCTTCACGATATTTATGTTCATGGTGGATTATAACCTACTCATGCTTGCATCCAATGTTTATTAATTTTAATGCAGGTTCATGATATTGTCGCTCTCTAGTTGGTCGCTTCCCGGTCTTTTGCTAGCCTTCACTTGTACTAAGAGGGAATCTGCTTGTGCATCCAATCCCTTAAACCCCAAAGTTATTCCATATGAGTCCACTATACCTTCCTATATCGGTATCTACCTGCGTTCCAAGTAAATTTGTATGTGCCAAACTCCATACTTTCAAATGGAATTCTGTTTTGTATGCTCGAATAACTCATGTATCAACTAGGGTTGTCTGTATCTTCAATGCTAGGCGGGTTATTCTCAAGAGGTGGACTCCGCTCCTCATTCACGAAAAATGGCTGGTCACGGGATGCCCAGTCCATGCTTTATGCAAAGTAAATAAAATAATTGCAAACAAAACTCCCCACAGGACTGTTGCTTGTTGGAGGCACTCGTTGTTTCGAGCAAGCCATGGATTGATGCTTGTTGGTGGAGGGAGTATGAACTTTACCATTCTGTTTGGGAACTGCCTATAATGTGTGTAGCATGGAAGATATCGCCATCTCTTGGTTGTTATGTTGACAATGAAAGTATCGGCTCAAAATATTATTTATCTACTTTTAAAATCGAGCTCTGCACCTCTACAAATCCTGCTTCCCTCTGCGAAGGGCCTATCTATTTACTTTTATGTTGAGTCATCACCCTCTTATTAAAAGCACTAGCTGGAGGCGCAGCTGTCATTTGCATTCATTAGTATTAATTTATATTGGGTATGACTATGACTGGATCTCTTTTACCATGAATTACAATTTCTAGTCAGTCCTTGATCTTTAAAGGTTCTCAGCATTTATGTTTTGCGGTCTCAGAAAGGGCTAGCGAGATACCATCTTGTTATATCATATCATGATTGTTTTGAGAAAGTGTTGTCATCCGAGATTTATTATTATTGCTCGCTAGTTGATTATGCCATTGATATGAGTAAACATGAGACCTAAGAGTTATTGTGAATGTGGTTAGTCATAATCCTTGCTGAAAACTTGAATCTGGCTTTACATATTTACAACAACAAGAGCAAACAGAGTTTGTAAAGTTTTTCTTTATCACTTTTAGTTTGTCAACTGAAATGGTTGAGGACAAGCAAAGGTTTAAGCTTGGGCGAGTTGATACGTCTCCGTCGTATCTAATTTTCCAAACACTTTTGCCTTTGTTTTGGACTCTAACTTGCATGATTTGAATGGAACTAACCGGATGGCGCTGTTTTCAGCAGATTTTCCATGGTGTTATTTATGCGAAACAAAAGTTCTCGGAATGACCTGAAACTCTCTGGAACATCTTTTGGAAAATATTTAAAATCTGGAAGAAAATTCCACGTCAGGGGGCCCACACCCTGTCCACGAGGGTGGGGGGCGCGCCCCCCTACCTCGTGGTCCCCCTGACGCTCCACCGACCTCAACTCCAACTCCATATATTCACTTTCGGGGAGAAAAAAATAAGAGAGAAGGATTCATCGCGTTTTACGATCACGGAGCCGCCGCCAAGCCCTAAAACCTCTCGGGAGGCTGATCAGAGTCCGTTCGGGGCTCGAGAGAGGGGATTCGTCGCCGTCGTCATCATCAACCATCCTCCATCACCAATTTCATGATGCTCACAGCCGTCGTGAGTAATTTCATCATAGGCTTGCTGGGCGGTGATGGGTTGGATGAGATTTATCATGTAATCGAGTTAGTTTTGTTAGGGTTTGATCCTAGTATCCACTATGTTACGAGATTGATGTTGCTATGACTTTGCTATGCTTAATGCTTGTCACTAGGGCCCAAGTGCCATGATTTCATATCTGAACCTATTATGTTTTCATGAATATATGTGAGTTCTTGATCCTATCTTGCAAGTCTATAGTCACCAACTATGTGTTATGATCCGGCAACCCCGAAGTGACAATAATCGGGACCACTCCCGGTGATGATCGTAGTTTGAGGAGTTCATGTATTCACTATGTGTTAATGCTTTGTTCCGGTACTCTATTAAAAGGAGGCCTTAATATCCCTTAGTTTCCATTAGGACCCGCTGCCACGGGAGGGTAGGACAAAGATGCCATGCAAGTTCTTTTCCATAAGCACGTATGACTATATTGAATACATGCCTACATTACATTGATGAATTGGAGCTAGTTACGTGTCACCCTATGTTATGATAGTTACATGATGAACCGCATTTGGCATAATTCCCCATCACCAATCCAATGCCTACAAGCTTTTCACATATTGTTCTTGCTTATTTACTTTTCCGTTACTCTTTGTTACAATCACTCTGAACACCAAAAATATTGGAGCTAGTTCTCCGGGGGACCCACGTGGTGGGTGCGCCTTGGAGAAGTGCCCCACCCTCATGGACAGTGTGGGCCCCTGGTCTTCATCTTTGGCAAGGATTTTTCATTATTTTTCTAAGATGTTCCGTGGAGTTTCAGGTCATTCCGAGAACTTTTGTTTTCGCATAAAAACAACATCATGGCAATTCTGCTGAAAGCAGTGTCGATCCGGGTTAGTTCCATTCAAATCATACAAGTTAGAGTCCAAAACAAGGGCAAAAGTGTTTGGAAAAGTAGATACGACGGAGACGTATCAACTCCCCCAAGCTTAAACACTTGCTTGTCCTCAAGAAATTCAGTAGACAAATTGAAAGAGAAAAAGAAAAAAATTTACAAACTCTGTTTGCTCTTGTTGTTGTAAATATGTCAAGCCAGCATTCAAGTTTTCAGCAAAGATTATAACTAACCACATTTGCAATAATTCTCAGGTCTCATGTTTACTCATATCAATGGCATAATCAACTAGCGAGCCATAATAATAAATCTTGGATGACAACACTTTCTCAAAACAATCACAATATTATATAACAGGATGGTATCTCGCTAGCCGTTTCTGAGACAGCAAAACATAAATGCAGAGCACCTTTAAAGATCAAGGACTGACAAGACATTGTAATTCATGGTAAAAGAGATCCAGTCATAGTCATACCCAATATAAATCAATAGTAATGGATGCAAATGACAGAGGTGCTCTCCAGCTAGTGCTTTTGATAAGAGGGTGATGACTCAACATAAAAGTAAATAGATAGGCCCTTCGCAGAGGGAAGCAGGGATTTGTAGAGGTGCCAGAGCTCGATTTTGAAATAGGGATAAATAATATTTTGAGCGGTATACTTTCATTGTCAACATAACAACTAAGAGATGGCGATATCTTCCATGCTACACACATTATAGGCGGTTCACAAACATAATGGTAAAGTTTATACTCCCCTTCCACCAACAAGCATCAATCCATGGCTTGGTCGAAACAACGAGTGCCTCCAACATACATCAGGTCCCAGGGGGAGTTTTTTTGCAATTAATTTTGATTTAGTTTGCATAAAGCATGGGGCTGGGTATCGGTGACCAGCCATGTTCTTGTGAGTGAGGAGCGAGTCCACTCCTCTTGAGAATAACCCGCCTAACATGGAAGATAAGGACAACCATAGTTGATACATGAGCTATTCGAGCATACAAAACATAATGTTTATTTGAAGGTTTAGTGTTTGGCACATACAAATTTACTTGGAGCAACAGTAGATACGCATATAGGAAGGTATAGTGGACTCATATGGAATAACTTTGGGGTTTAAGGATTGGATGCACAAGCAGTATTCGCGCTTAGTACAAGTTAAGGCTAGCAAAAGCTGGGGCGACCAACTAGAGGCGACAACGATCATGAACATGCATTAAAATTAATAAACATTGGATGCAAGCATGAGTAGGATATAATCCACCATGAACATAAATATCGTGAAGGCTATGTTGATTTGTTTCAACTACATGTGTGAACATGTGCCAAGTCAAGTCACTTAAATCATTCAAAGGAGGATACCACCCCATCATACCACATCACAACCATTTTTATAGCATGTTGGCACGCAAGGTAAACCATTATAACTCATAGCTAATCAAGCATGACATAAGCGACTATGATCTCTAATTGTCATTGCAAACATGTTTATTCATAACAAGCTGAATCAAGAACGATGAACTCATCATATTTACAAAAACAAGAGAGGTCGAGTTCATACCAGCTTCGCTTATCCCAATCAATTCATCATAAATCATCATTATTGCCTTTCATTTGCACGACCGAACGATGTGGATAATAATAAGAGGGCACGTGCATTGGACTAAGCTGGAATCTGCGAGCATTCAATAAACAGGAGAAGACAAGGCAATATGGGCTCTTGGTTAAATCAACAATAATGCATATAAGAGCAACTTCAACAATTTAATCAAGGTCTTCTCCTATCGACCCCCAAAGAAAAGAAAGGAAATAAAAACTATTTACACGGGAAAGCTCCCAACAAGCAAAAGAAGAATGGGAAATATTTTTGGGTTTTCTTTTTAATTATTACTACTACAGCAGGAAAAGTAAACTAACTAGAAGCTACACTAATTTTTTGTTGTTTTCTTAAAGTTTAACAAACACACAAGAAGAAAGCAGGAAAAAGAAAATAAACTAGCATGGATATTACAGTGAAAAAGTTTGAGCACCGACATCTAGCAATGAGTGTGTGTGAACATAAATGTAATGTCGGTGGGAAATACGTACTCCCCGAAGATTAGGCTTTTGGCCTAAGTTGGTTCATTGCCAGGGATGGCCTGGCGGATACCCGTAGGTGTAGCCGGGGTCGTACTGTGATGCAGCGGCTATCGCCTCCTAAGCTGCAGCGTGGCGTCGAGCTGCCTCCGCTCTCCTCTCGTACTCATCTGCCTCCTCTCTGGTAATAACATGTCTTCCTTTTGTCTGAGAATCAAAGAAGGCGGGAGCGGGAAAATGTCTGGACAACATGCCGTTTGTTAAAGATTAGTCGATACTGGAGAGGTGATTCAGTCCTCTCGACAAACTGGTGGGAAACCATAGAATCAAAATCCAAATAAGTAGGGGGCAACTCCATATCACCCTCACGAATGTCTATCTCAAGAAAATTAGCTAAGCGGGTTACATAAATTCCTCCAAAGAAATCTCCATTATATCTATTATGATGCAACCTACGAGATACAATGGCTCCCATATGATAAGATTGGTCTCCTAACACAGCACTCCTGAGAATGCTAAGGTCAAGGACACACATGTGACATGCTTCATCCTTAGCATTTATGCACCTACCTATGAAGAGAGCAAAATAATGTATAGCAGGAAAGTGAATGCTCCCTATAGTGGCTTGCGTTATATCTCTAGATTCCCCCACAGTTATACTAGCAAGAAAGTCTCTAAATTCAGATTTACGGGGATCAACAGTACTACCCCAATGTGGGAGTTTGCAAGCAGAAGTAAAGTCCTCTAAGTCCATGGTATAAGATTTGTCATAAAGATCAAACATGACTGAAGGAGAATTACGCGAAAATGAAAATTCAAACCTCCTCACAAATGAACTAGTGAGATCATGATACTGTGGGCATTTGTCTGCCTTGAAGTCCACAAGACCGGCGTTACGCAAATATCGTTAAATTCTTCTTTGGTTCCTTTCGATCCATAAAAATTTGAAGGCCATTCACGGGGCGAACACAGGTAAACATCGTGTCCCCTTGGGGCTCCTCATCGGCATCGCGCATTGCAAGCCTAGGGCCTTGCTTCCTTGAAGAAACACCTTGGAACATCTTCCTAAACATATTGTTTTCTCAAGGAACAATCTCCCCAAGCAGTTTTGTGAGAGGTGCTTTGAGAAAAGAGATCGAAAATCACAGCAACGGGGGCTGGAACTCGTGTTTGAGCCAGATATTCGTGTTTGTGGGAGGAAGAAGGAGAGGATGGGTGCAGGAATAAGTGGAGGAGGGCCACTGTGGGCCCACGAGCCAGGGGGCGCGCCTAGGGGGGTAGGGCGCACCCTCCACCCTCGTGGCCAGGTGGCAGCTCCCCCTGCGGTGATTTTTGCACCATAAATCCTCAAATATTCCCGAAAAAATCATATTAAATTGGCACGACATTCTAAGGACTTTTATTTCCGGGATATTTTTATATTGCACGGATAAGTCAGGAAACAGACGGAAAATACTATTTTTACTTTATTTCAACTAAATAACGGAAACTATAAAGAGGTGCAGATGGTTGTGCCTTCTAGTTTCATCCGTCTCATGATCATCAAAAGGAATCCACTAACAAGGTTGATCAAGTCTTGTTAACAAACTCATTCTCAATAACATGGAACCGGAGAAATTTGAATAACACTATGTTACCTCAGCGGGATATACACATCCCCTATAATAAGAATATCATATTTCTTCTTGACAGTAGGAAGAGGAAATTCAAAACCTCCAAATATAATCGATGGAATTTTTCCAATAGAGTTGATGCTATAAACTTGAGGTTCTTTCCTCGGAAAGTGTACCGTATGCTCATTACCATTAACATGAAAAGTGACATTGCCTTTGTTGCAATCAATAACAACCCCTGCAGTATTCAGAAAAGGTCTTCCAAGAATAATATACATACTATCGTCTTCGGGAATATCAAGAATTACAAAGTCCGTTAAAATAGTAAAGTTTGCAACCACAACAGGCACATCCTCACAAATACCGACAGGTATAGCGGTTGATTTATCAGCCATTTGCAAAGATATTTCAGTAGGTGTCAACTTATTCAAATCAAGTCTACAATATAAAGAGAGAGGCATAACACTAACACCGGCTCCAAGATCACATAAAGCAGTTTTAACATAGTTTCTTTTAATGGAGCATGGTATAGTGGGTACTCCTGGATCTCCAAGTTTCTTTGGTATTCCACCCTTAAAAGTATAATTACAAGCATGGTGGAAATTTCAGCTTCCGGTATCTTTCTCTTATTTGTAATGATATCCTTCATATACTTAGCATAAGGATTTGTTTTGAGCACATCAGTTAATCGCATACGTAAAAAGATAGGTCTAATCATTTCAGCAAAGCGCTCAAAATCCTCATCATCCTTTTTCTTGGATGGTTTGGGAGGAAAAGGCATGGGTTTCTGAACCCATGGTTCTCTTTCTTTACCATGTTTCCTAGCAACAAAATCTCTCTTATCAATACGTTGGTTCTTGGATTGTGGGTTATCAAGATCAACAACAGGTTCAACTTCTACATCATTATCATTGCTAGGTTGAGCATCATCATGAATAACATCATTAACATTTTCGCTAGGTTCATGTTCATTACTAGATTGTGTTTCAGCATCAGAAATAGATATATCATTTAGATTCTCAGGTGGTTCAGCAATAGGTTCATGCTACGTCTCCAACGTATCTATATTTTTTGATTGCTACATGCTACTTTATTATCCACTTTTATATTATTTTGGGACTAACCTATTAACAGGAGGCCCAGCCCAGATTTGTTGTTTTATGCCTATTTCAATGTTTGAGGAAAAGGAATATCGGGCGGAGTCAAAACGAGCGAAATCAAGCTGGAAAAATAATTTTTGGAAGGAAACCCACGATGGACTTGGACCCGCATCGAAAGATACGGGAGGTTCTCACGAGGGTGGGCGCCCCACCTGGCGCGCCCCGCCTCGTGGGGCCCCGTAGCTCCACCAACGTTCTCCTTTCACCCATATATACCGTCGTGCCCTAAAACTTCGAGAACAGAACATAGATCGGGAGTTCCGCCGCGCAAGCCTCGAGCCACGAAAACCAATGGGACCCCTTTCGATACCTGCGGGGGGGATCCATCACGGTGGCCATCTTCATCATCCGGCACTCTCCATGACGAGGAGGTAGTTCACCCTCGGGGCTGAGGGTATGTACCAGTAGCTATGTGTTTGATCTCTCTCTCTCGTGTTCTCTCGTGTTCCATCTATGGCACGATCTTGATGTATCCCGAGCTTTGCTATTGTAGTTGGATCTTATGATGTTTCTCCCCTCTACTCTCTTGTGATGAATTGAGTTTCCCTTTGAAGTTATCTTATCGGATTGAGTCTTTTATGAACACTTGATGTATGTCTTGGTGACCAACTTGCGGGTTTCGTGACATTGGGAACCTATGCATAGGGGTTGGCACACGTTCTTGATTCTCCGGTAGAAACTTTGGTGCACTCTTTGAAGTACTTTTATGTTGGTTGGATGAATCTGAGATTGTGTGATGCATATCGTATAATCATGCCCACGGATACTTGAGGTGACAATGGAGTATCTAGGTGACATTAGGGTTTTCGTTGATTTGTATCTTAAGGTGTTATTCTAGTACGAACTCTTTTATAGATTGATCCGAAAGAATAGCTTTGTGGTGGTTTCGTACCCGACCATAATCTCTATGTTTGTTCTCCGCTATTAGTGTCTTCGGAGTGACTCTTTGTTGCATGTTGAGGGTTTGTTATATGATCTATCTATGTTATTATTGTTGAGAGAACTTGCACTAGCGAAAGTATGAACCCTAGGCCTTGTTTCCTATCATTGCAATACCGTTTACGCTCACTTTTACTATTTGTTACCTTGCTGTTTTTATATTTTCAGATTACAAAAACTTATATCTACCATCCATATTGCACTTGTATCACCATCTCTTCTCCGAACTAGTGCACCTATACAATTTACCATTGTATTGGGTGTGTTGGGGACACAAGAGACTTTTTGTTATTTGGTTGCAGGTTTGTTTGAGAGACACAATCTTCCTCCTACGCCTCTCGCGGATTGATAAACCTTAGGTCATCCACTTGAGGGAAATTTGCTACTGTCCTACAAACCTGTGCACTTGCAGCCCAACAACGTCTACAAGAAGAAGGTTGTGTAGTAGACATCAAGCTCTTTTAAAGCGCCTTTGCCGGGAGTCTAGGTAAGTGAAGGTATATCTTTAGATCTTGCAATCGAATCTTTTTGTTTCTTGTTTTAGCACTAGTTAGTTTATAAAAGAAAAATACAAAAAAAAATGGAATTGAGTTTGTCTCATACGCTTCATCTTTTAAATATCTTTCGTGAGTATGATGGAAAAGAAAATTGTGCCAAAGTGTTAGAAGAAGAATGCATTAAATTGTTCGGCACTAGATCTTTGTATGATGAGCATGATTGCAATGTTGTTAGTATGAATTCCTTGAATATCCATGATGCTAATGATATGCAAAGCCACAAGGTTGGGGAAGCTATGTTTCACGAAGATGATATTTTTTGTCCCCCAAGCTTTGATGAGCAAATTTACTATGATGAAAGCATGCCTACTATCTATGATGATTATTGTGATGACACGTATGTTTTAAAGAATAATGATAACCATGAAACTTGTCATCTTTATCTTAATTTTCAATCACATGATAGTTATTTTGTTGAGTTTGCTCCCACTACTATTAATGAGAAGAAATTTGCTTATGTGGAGAGTAGTAAATTTTCTAGGCTTGTAGATCATGAAAAGAATGATTTATGTGCTGGTTATTGTAGCGACCCGACCTCAGACGGTCAAGCCTCTGTGTATCTGTGCCATCCCTGGATCAGTATGCTGGCACACACAGTACATCAATGTATATATCAAAGTGCAATCACATGTATAAATAACGTAAAACTGATATATACCTCATAAGTCTCAGCGGAAACAAGTAATCGGGTGTGTATTCCCATCAACGCCATCGACGGGTTGAGTGTAGACCGTAACCACTGTGTCGTAACTCTTACTGCGTCGAGAAATATCTGCAACATGATACGTTGCAGCCGTGTAGGTCAGTACATTGAATGTCGGCAAGATCACAACATGAGAAAACAGATGGTAAAACTATACTATATGCAATTTGTCTTTGTGGCTCTGGGTCTGAGTTTTGTTTTGCGTAAAAGCTGGTTTTATTTTCCCTACATCAAAGGAATAAATGAAGTCTGTACTATGGAGTTTTCTATCATGACATGGTTCCGCCAACCGATGTCTCATAGCCCAAATCATCATAAGTTGCCCACAATTAAGTTATCAATCCGGTGTTGAGAGTTCGAGATAGATCCAAGTCCGAGGCTCAAATTGTCCGTAACAGGGACACGGCTAATCGATTAGGTTTTAACCCTCTGCGAGGTTTGTACACTTTACCCGCAAGATTCGATCCCTCTTTTATGTTCTCGCACTTCAGGTGTTTGAGAACAAGATGACGAAACATGGTCTTCGAAGAGTTCCCCGACCACTTTGTCCGGTGCTCATCCAATCCTACCAGTAGCCCATAGTGACTTGCGGTTGCGCAGGTAAGCTTCGGGCATGAAGTATTCTTTCGTCTCTTTGAGTCTGGGTGAAGCTTTCCATAAGATGTCATGGCGCTTCTCCATGCATCCCGGCCAACCACTGGTTTCTCCAGGGTGCCCGTCAACCGTCCTTCACCCAGTAGTGTGTATTGAATTCTTGTCTCGAGTCTTGAAGTCTTGAGGCCTTGAAAATGCAGTCCTTGCAGATGCCATCATGGAGTTGTCGTCATTGACGTAGAGTCCTCCTTCTTCACACCACTCTCGAGCACTCATACCAAACCCCGTCTACTATAGCGTAGCATTAAAATAAATAACGTCCCGGGCTTGGTAACAGGGTGATGGGTTCCTACCTCATGCATACTACTCAACTACAAGAATTCAGTATCACTCTTTGGAGAGTTGTTACAAAGATGCCACTAAATGCAATAAAAACATAGGTATGAAAGCATGGTCAAAGTGAACTTGCACGGTAATACTTGATGAAGATAACAATCTTTGTCGAGAAAATGACTTGGTAGAACTAATCGTCACTCCGTTGAAAATCTATATAGTCAAACATAGCATTCACATAAGCAAACATCCTAGCAAACAATTCTAGTCGATATCTTTTTTGGAGCGGCTTGATTGATCCTTCATGTGGAAAAGGAAAAGGGTATATTCTAACTATTTGAGGTCGGGAAGGACTACTTGATAAAATAAAATAAAAGCGAAGTAAAGGATCCTTTTGAAAATAAAGTTTTTGAGACATCTGTCCTGGGGCTTTCGGTTTCTAGGGTCACGTCCCCAGTCAACATGCTCACGATACCATATCTGTGACCCGACCTCGAGACGGTCAAGCCTCTATATATGCCATCCACAGATCGGTATCTTTGGCTTTACAGTACATCAATGTATATATCAAAGTGCAATCACATGTATAAATAACATAAACTGATATATACCTCATAAGTCTCAATGAAACAAGTAATGCGGTGTGGATTCCCATCAGCGCCATGCGAGTTGAGTGTGAGCCGTAACCACAGTCGTAACTCTTATCGTCGAGCAAATATCTGCAACATGATACGTTGCAGCCGTGTAAGAGTCGATACATTGAATGTCCAGGCAAGATCACAACATGAGAAAAGCAGATGGTAAAACTATACTATATGCAATTTGGCTTTGTGGCTCTGGTGCTGAGTTTTGTTTGCGTAAAAGCTGGTTTTATTTTCCCTACATCAAAGGAATAAATGAAGTCTGTACTATGGAGTTTTCTATCATGACATGGTTCGCCAACCGATGTCTCATAGCCCAAATCATCATAAGTTGCCCACAATTAAGTTATCAATCCGGTGTTGAGTTCAGAGATAGATCCAAGTCGGAGGCTCAAATTGTCAAAGTAGCAGAGGCAGCTAATCGATTAGTTTTAACCCTCTGCAGAGGTTTGTACACTTTACCCAGAGATTCGATCCCTCTTTTTATGTTCTACTTGCAGGTGTTTGAGAACAAGATGACGAAAATGTTCTTCGAAGAGTTCCCGACCCTTTGTCCGGTGCTCATCCAATCCTCGTAGTTCTACATCTGCTAGCACCGTCGGCCAGTCACAACTAAGGTCAACCAAGCCGAGAGACCATAGTGACTTGCGGTTGCTGCGGGTAAGCTTCAGGAATGAAGTATTCTTCCGTCTCTTTGAGTCAGGTGAAGCTTTCCATAAGATGTCATGGCGCTTCTCCATGCATCCCGGCCAACCTTGGTTTCTCGAGGTGCCCGTCAACGTCCTTCACCCGATGGTGTGTATTGAATTCTTGTCTCGAGTCTTGAAGTCTTGAGGCCTTGAAAATGCAGTCCTGCGAGATGCCATCATGGAGTTATCGTCATTGGCGTAGAGTCCTCCTTCTTCACACCACTCTCGAGCACTCATACCAACCCGTCTACTATAGCGTAGCATTAAAATAAATACGTCCGGGCTTGGTAACAGGGTGATGGGTTCCTACCTCATGCATACTACTCAACTACAAATTCATATCACCCTCTTGAAGTTGTTACAAAGATGCCACTAAATGCAATAAAAACATAGGTATGAAAGCATGGTCAAAGTGAACTTGCACGGTAATATGATGAAGATAACAACGATGTCGAGAAAATGACTTGGTAGAATAAGTCACTCCGTTGAAAATCTATATAGTCAAACATAGCATTCATAAGCAAACATCCTAGCAAACAATTCTAACACTCATAACAATACTCAATCAAAATAAAAAGTGACAAAGAAAACCAAGTGAAAACCAAAGGATAAACTTGAAAGAAAATTCAAGGAAAAACTAGTGGTGACCAACTCACACAATCTTAACATAACATCACTAAATTACTCTAATAATTTTTTTTACAGCAAAGAAAATATAAATCTAATAAAATAACAGAAAATAAATTACTAATTTAATAACTAACAAAAAACTAATATAAAACTACTATAACCATCTAGTTAATACTAGAACAAATATAGCAACTAGCAAAAACACTAAAACTATAACAACAAATCATTTATTAAAACATTAATAAACTATACTAAATAAATATAACAACTAATGTGTTCACAAATAATAAAAACAATATAACTTGAAGTGGAAAAAGAATACTTTTAAAACTAATAAAACTATTTTTATCCACTATCACTATGAACTAAACAAGCAATTACAAAATAGTAGCTAAACACTAATAAATAACTACAAAAATTTGTCTACTGTAGCTAAACAAAAACATATAACAACAAGTGAAAATCTACAACAGGAATGAACTAAAAATAATTAAAAACAATTACATAACTAAAACAACTATATAAGCAAAACAAGACTGTTTTACTAAAATATAATTTAAAATACTCCAAATTACAAACTAAATCCTACAGCTAAAAAATATCATAAGTGACCAGGAGCAAAAGAATTAATTAAAAACCTATTTATAAACTCAAGTTATGGCCAAAATACTAATCTGAACAAAATTTATCAAGTTCAAATTTAAACTACTCAAATTTGAAATCCAGAGACACTAACAGAAACTTCCATAATTTGTGACACATAGCAATTGGAATCACTCAAAATACTAAAAACTAAAAGTTATGAATTTTCTAAGATTGCTATTTTAGAAAAAATGAATCACGGATTTCGTGGATCTCCGGAGTAGTCGTCGGAGTTGGGGAAGAAGATGGGATCCGATGTTGCGGTTGATCCTAGAGGAAAGGAGATCACGGGGCGGTGGAGAGATCATATAAACCTCGAGAGGAGGAGAGGCGGCTTGGCGGCGGCACTTGGCGGCGGCGGTGGTCTTGCTGCTTCTTTGCTGGAGAAGAGAGGAGAGGAGAGGTGTTGGTTTGATGTGTTGGAGGGGGTGCTTGGGTATTTATAGTGGGGAGGAGGGTTTTGCTTGGAGTAGGGGACAAGAATTAGAGTAGGATTAGGAATCCTAGGAATAAGCGGATAACGACAGGATCAAATCCTACTAAGTTTGTAAAAGAATAAAACCTTGGCCCTAAAACCCTAGGTGCGTGCGTCGATGGCCTTGGCCTTGGATGGCCGGCTGGTTGGACTTGGGTCTTTGGCCCAGGCGCTGAACCACAAACAAGCAGAGAGAAAACAAAATGATAAAAAAATGAAAATATTATATAGGCATATAATATATCAAAATTTTAGAAAAAGATTTCCTACATGATGAACATTATTCTAGCGTTAAATAAAATACACACAAATTTAAATAAAGGAAAAGTGCTTCTAGTCCAATAAAATCAACAAAATTATTTTAAAATACCAAAATGACTTCAAATTAATTTCTCTCAATTTTCGATGTAGGGAATCATGTTACCCTATTTTCCATATATTTTGTTTTGGAGAAAATATTTTGAATAAAACTCAAATAACTCCAAATTGGAAATAAATTCAAAAGAACTTTGGATTTAATTCTTTTAAAACTCCCAACTCATATTTCATTTAATTTGAAGAAGTCATTTTATCTTCTCTCGTGAAAATCATTGAGTTGCATAAAGTTTCAGAATGGAAATATTTTCCAAATGAAATTCAAATATTTTCAACACCTTGTCATTTAAATAAATGGAAGAAGTCATGTCATCTTCTCTCAGGGTTTTGTGATGAAAAGAATTTGAATTCATGGAGATCATAAATGCAAGGTGGAAGTTTGGGAAAGTCATTTCATTCCCTCTCATTCAACTTTCAGAAAGTTTCAAATTTCACTCAATTTCACACAACACACCACTATCAAACAAACAAGCATAAATATTTATTATAACATTCCAAAATTTAGAATTTTGGGATGTTACAATTATATTGTTGAATTCATTCATGATGCTACTGAAAATTATTATGAGGGAGGAACATATGCTTCCACATATTGCAATAATATCAAGTTTCCTCTCTCTGTGCTTAAAGTTTTGAAGCTATGCTTGTATTGTTACCCTCCTGCTAGTTGATTATTGTTCCCATAAGTTGTTTGCTCACAAAATCCTATTCATAGGAAGTGGGTTAGGCTTAAATGTGCTAGTCATATTCTTCATGATGCTCTCTTTATGTTTCAATTCTTATCTTTTATGTGAGCATTTGAAATCATCATGCCTAGCTAGGCGTTAAACGATAGTGCTTGTTGGGAAACAACCCAATTTTATTTTAGTTTCTTGATTTTGGTTCTTTTAGGAATAAATAATCCATCTAGCTTCTGTTTATATGGTTTTTTATGTTTTAATTAGTGTTTGTGCCAAGTAGAACCTTTGGGAAGACTTGGTGAAGTCTTATGATCACGCTGTAAAAACAGAAACTTTAGCGCTCACGAGATTAGCTATAACGTTTTGATGGAGAGTGCTATTTAGTTGATTATTTTTGATATGATTACTAGACAAATTCCTCAGGTCCACCAATTTATTTTAGAATTTTGGACTTCCACAAGTTTCGTTAATTCTGATTACTACAGACTGTTCTTTTTGACAGATTCTGTTTTCATTGTGTTGTTTGCTTATTTTGGTGAAACTATGGATAGTAAAATAGTTCATAAACTATAGAGAAGTTGGAATACAGTAGGTTTAACACCAATATAAATAAATAATGAGTTAATTACAGTACCTTGAAGTGGTGTTTTGTTTCTTTCTCTACTTGCAGACTCATGAGTTTTCTGTTAAGTTTTGTGTTGTGAAGTTTTCAAGTTTTGGGTAAAGATCACGATGGACTAAGGAATAAGGGTGGCAAGAGCCTAAGCTTGGGGATAAGGCACCCCAGTAATATTCAAGGACAACCAAGAGCCTAAGCTTGGGGATGCCGGAAGGCATCCCCTCTTTAAATCTTCGTTCATCGGTAACTTTACTTGGAGCTATATTTTATTAGCCATGATATGTGTTTTGCTTGGAGCGTCATTTTATTTTGTTAGTTTTTATTTGCTGTTAGTTATAATAATGTTTTGCATCCTTAGTTTCAATAAAAGTCAAGGATAGCCTTTGCCATGCTTATTTTGCAAGTATGCATGTTGCTGTTTGAAAGAAAGTTTACCGCTGTTGCAAAATTCCCTAGAAAAGTCAGAGAGTGGTATAATGTTGAATACTTTTGCATATTTAGCTATGACAAATTTATTACAGTGGGAATTTTAGTTAATAATTTTTGGAGTTAAAGTATTGATACTCTTGCATTCTTCTGAGACTGTACTGTTTGGCAGATTGCTGTTATGTTTGCATTGTTTGCATATGTTTGCTCGTTTAATGATTCTATTTGAGGATATGAGTATTAAATATGCAGAGGCATTTAGTATGCAATGTTGAATAATAATTTTAGTTATTTGTTACAGTAGAAAATGATAAGGTTTGCATTGGTTTATACTAACCGATCTCACGAGTTCTTGTTGAGTTTGTTGTGAATGAAGCTTTTGATAAAGGAAGAGAAACAATAGATAGGAGGAATGGAGACAAAAATTTCAAGCTTGGGGATGCCCAAGGCACCCCAAGATAATATTCAAGAAGTCTCAAGCATCTATGCTTGGGGATGCCCATGAGGCATCCACCTTTCTTCTTCAATAACTATCGGTTAGTATCGGTTGAGCCTAAGTTTTTGCTTCTTCACATGAGTTGTGCTATCCTTGCAATGTAGTTTTCTTTAGCTTTGCTTGCTGTTTGAATAAAGTATCAATATCTGAAATTATTTAATGAGAGAGTCTTAGCATAGTTACATAATTATTCGACTACTCATTGATCTTCACTTATATCTTTAGAGTAGTTTTTCATTTGCTCTAGTACTTCACTTATATCTTTTAGAAACACGGTGGCAGTTTATTTTCAAGAAATAGATGATATCTCATGCTTCACTTAGATTATTTTAGAGTCTTAAATAGCATGCTAATGTGTAATTCTTATATCCTAAACATACAAGATTTGTAGGATTCTTATGAGTGTGTTGAATACTAAGAGAAGTTTGATACTTGATGATTGTTTTGAGATATAGGTGATAATATCAAAGTCGTTGCTAGTTGAGTATGTGTTGAAGTTAGCAAATCCTGTAGCATGCGTATGGTTAAGTTGTGTAACAAATTTGAAACATGAAGTGTACCTGGCTTATGCATCCTTATGAGTGGCGGTGGGGACGGACGATGGTCATTTCTACCAATCTATCCCCTAGGAGCATGCTGCGTAGTACTTGATTTTGATGACTTCTAAATTTTTGCAATAAGTATATGAGTTCTTTTGACTAATGTTGAGTCCATGGATTATCGCACTTTTATCTTTCCGCCTTTGCTAGCCTCTTGGTGCATTGCCCTTTCTCACCTCGAGGTTGGTGCAAACTTAGCGGTGCATCGAACCCGTGATATGATCGCTCTTTCACACATAAAACTCATATATCTTCCTCAAAACAGCCGCCATACCTACCTATTATGGCATTTCCATAGCCATTCGAGATATATTGCCATGCAACTTTCCAGTTCCGTTCATCATCATCATGACATACTTTACTTTTGTCATATTGCCATTGCATGATCATGTAGTTGACATCGTATTTGTGGCAAAGCCACCATGCATTATTTTCATACATGTCACTCTTGATTCATTGCACCATCGATTACCGCGGATCATTCATATAGAAGTCATACCTTGTTCTAGTTTGAGGTTGTAATCCTTATGTTGTAATCAATAGAAGTGTGATGATCATCATTATTAGAGCATTGCCCAAAAAGGAAAAGGCCAAAAAAAGGCCCAAAAAAAAAAGAAAAAGGAAGGGCCAAAAAAAAGAAAAAAAAGCGATGCTACTATCTCTTTCCACACTTGTGCTTCAAAGTAGCACCATGTTCTTCATATATGAGTCTCATATATTGTGCTTCAAATTAGCACCATGTTTTTCATATAGTGAGTCTCATATGTTGTCCTTTCATATACTAGTAGAATCTTTCATTATTGAACTTGGCTTGTATATTCCAACAATGGGCTTCCTCAAATGCCCTAGGTCTTAATGAGCAAGCAAGTTGGATGCACACCCACTAATTTTCTTTTGTTGAGCATTCATAGCTCTATTGCATCGGTGCATGGCAATCCCTACTCCTCATGTTGACATCAATTGATGGGTATCCCCATAGATTGATTATCCTGGATCTAGGTATTGTTAGTTTGGGTGATATATTTTGTGTCCCTGTCCCCCAACACCAGATTGCATAACCGAAAGTTTCGGGAGTTTATAGGTGGGAATTCAAGTAGCTCCTAGAATATCTTTCCGACAGATGCATGATACGATATGGGATCTATCATATGTTTGTTTCCGGCTTATTCTGCAAGCCAATCCTTTGTTTTTGTTTTGTTTTGTGGTATTCGAGTTGCTTCGAAGTCAAGTGTTGATTCCATACCTTATTCTAAGCGGTGTTCTCATATTTCTATGGGAGTACTAATCCTTTTGATCATCGAGATTGTGATGTCGATTCTTTTCCAACCGACGTGCTTCTCTTCAAGTGGATCCGATCATTCTCCCCATTCGCGAGATCAATTCTCAGTTCTTTGCAACGGTGCTTGCTTCATCCATCCCAAGTTGTCTTTGTTTTCCCCGCCCTCCCACCCTTTTCCTTCAAGGACTCAGATTTCTTAATCAAGTACCCATTTTATTGTTGTGAAGTTTCTTCATTCTTTTCCTTTAAATGTTTTATCCGGTGATTTCTCATGAAGATGCTAAAGGAAGCTTCGAGTTTATTATTCTTCGTTCTTTTCTTCTCCGGTGGATTTAGTCAAGTTTTCGGTGTTGATCATATTCCTTTCCTCGTTTCTAATGCTTTCTCATGCCGATGCACCTCTTAATCATTCACTTCTCACTATTCATTTGTCCTGGAGTGCTGAAGATATCTCAGAAGGCTCGTATTTTCTTCCAAGATCTGTTCAAGCTATTTGGAGATTATTATCTCATTCAAGTCATTTATTTCAACCGGTGCAATCTCTCTTTTCAAACAATCGTTCAACGGTGGTTCTTTTGAGTGGGCCCTAACCCACAGGTCTTTTTCCAGGATCTTACCTGACTCTTCTAATTTTCCCGGAGCTATTCCCAAATTCTTTTCGAAGTTTGATGTAAGGATGAATTATCATCAGTCAAATGTCTTTCTCCAAGATCTTTCAAATTCTTTTCATAGTTGGTTCAAACTTTCTAATTTTCATTCCGGAGTGCCTCAAAAATTCACGCTGGTGTTTCTCATCGTCATTCTCAACATTTGAAGACCAAAGAAGAGTTTCTCTTAAATCTTGCTCCATTCTCTTCAAGATTCATAGTTCTATCTTATGCCATCCTCATAATTGTTTTTATTGTGAGAATTCTTTTCACCCATCCGGAGCAATTCAGGAGTCTTTTCAATTTGATTCTTCTGAGCCCATCATCTCAGAATTATTCATTCAAGCTTTCATCTCTCGTTCTCCAAACCATATCGGTGAATCGTTCAGGTATCCTTTAGTCAGCTCTTGATCTCTTCATTCTCTTGTATCTAAATTCTCTCAAGCATCTTCATTCGTTTTCCAATTCTTCCCGGTGAATTGCGCCTTTGCTACGTTCATTCTCAATTCTTACGGTGGTTCGTTCAAGAGTTCTCTTCCTTCGTTATTATATAGATTCATTCGTTCTTTCCAAATCCTACAGGCGGATTGTTGAAGACCTTCCCAAGTTTGCGCCATATCTATCTTAATACTTTCTACGAGAATAAGTAGTATGCCAAATCCATTGCTTGACATCAATTTAATTGGTGAAGGATGAGCATAATGTAATTCTTATTCTTGTTTCATCGAGTAAATTCAATTCCTTATTTCGGAGGTTCATCAAATTTTTTTATTTCATTTGCTCATCTTTCTTTTCCGGAGTTCAAAGTTTTCTCGGTTATATCATTTCAAAGCTTCATCTTATCACTGCAAGGCTTCACCTTGTGTTTTCAACTTCTCTTTCTTTCTATCACCCTTTTGTTTACCGGAGTTCATCATGGAGGCTCTACAAGGTGCTTCCTCAAGGATTCTTTTCATTCTTCAATTGTTCATCAAGATTTCTCTCGGAGTTAAGATCCGTCAAGCTATACTCTAAAATAAACATGGTGCTCAACACATGTTTTGTTTTGAGGAGCTCAAGTATTCTTCATCTTGCATTCCGAAGTGCAATTCTTTCTACCTTATCTCTTGAGATGGTGTTATGTCATTTTGACAATTTCCATTCATGTTCCATGATTCACAAATTGTCAAGAATGAGGTATTTTAAATCCATCAATCTCTTCATTGGAGTTATCTTGGGCTATATTTCACCTAAAGCTTTCCCTAAGGATTGTTGCTATTTATGGTGCTTATAAATGACCCAAGTTCTTCATTTGTCCTCTCGGTGAAATAAGTTTCTCGTCTCCTTGTTGATATCAATCCAATCGTTTGTTTCCGTTGGTGGCAGAAGCTCACCTCATAATGTTGAGATGTTTCCATAAGTTCACTACAAGGTTATTCTTTTCGTTGTTGGTTTTCCAACAATTTCTTTCTATCCTTCTTTTTAAGGGTGCTTTCCAAACTCATTTGTGGTAGAAGTTGTCATTTTCTTCTCCATTCCTTTATTCCAATGATCTATCTTCAATTTTTCTTCCGGAGGCATTGTGATGCTGCTCTCTTCGACCCATCATCTTATTTTGTCAAGATCATGTTCTTCTCCTTGCTTCTCCGTTTAGCCGGAGTGTCATGTTTTCATTCGAGTTCTCTCATCTTATCAAGTTTTGCCTGCTTCCTCAACCGGAGAGCTGTCTGAAATCTTTCTTACCCCTTCTGCCATTTTTTTCAATAGTTCTAGAGGCAGTGTTTGTTGATTTCATCAAGTATCCTCTTTTCTTTCATCAAGTATCCTCTCATCTTGTCAAGATCATGTTCAATTCCTTCCATTTTCAGTCGGAGTGCTGTCCAAATTATATCATTCTTACTCCTTCTCTATCTTGTTTTAACCGGAGTGGCTTCAAAATATATCTTGTCACTTAACCTCTTAGTTCCCGTAATGTTCCTCGTTCCGCTTTTCTAACGGATTGTTTGCAATCTCGTTCACCTCCATTGTATTCTTTCTTTCGATTTGCTCAACCTCTCAAGGTTCTTTGGTTTCACTCGTTTGTCAAAGAAGCAACTTAGTTTTACCTCTTTCCTCTTCCGCTTTTCTCCGGTGCCATCCTAGATCTCGGGACGAGATCCTCTCGTAGTGGTGGAGTGTTGTGACGCCCCGAGATCGATGCTCGAGAAGACTTCCATATATTCCGGGTTTCGCCGTGTTTTTCATTTGTGCCTGCCCTTTTTATTTTTGCATTGCATCATGTCATCATGCCATCATATCATTAATTTTTTAAAACTCAACTAAATAAACCGTATGGATCTTCGATCCATTTAAATCGAGGAAACTCACATGGTGGGTTCTCTTTAAAACATACCCTCCCGATATTTAGGGAGATATTATAAAATATTCCGTTGTTTTGGAAATCACCATAACCCACGTGCAAAATAAATCCCATGCCTTTTTCTGCCCCGAGTTGACCTCCAAACCTTGCCCATAAATAATTTCATCATTTTCCGGAGCTCCACCAAAAATCCGAACATTTTTGGACCTTCCCAAACCCTCACTTCCATTCAAATTGTTTGAATTTAGATTCAAATGAGTTTGAATTTTAATCTTTCAATCCTGGTTTTTCTATTTTCTCGAAACAAGCATATTTTTGTGAGTCCGGGAAAATTATCCCCACGCGCAAATCTTTCCCATAACCTCTCTTTCTTTTCTTTCTTTTCTCTTTTCTGTTTTATTTTTCTTTAGTGAGAGAGAGAGCCCAGCCAGCCTCTTAGGCCCGACCATCTAAGCCGCCCAAGGCCCAAGAGCGCCTAAACCCTAGGCCCCTAGCCCAGCCTCCCTCGATCCATCTCTCTCCTCTCGGTCCCTGCCCGCCACACACCGTGATCGACAGGAGAGCCCAGCGCTCGATCCCTCTCCTTCCCTCAGACTGCGCCCGAGCCCGATCCCCTCGTTTCCCTCTCCTCGATCCCACGCTCCTCGCGATCCCCTCTCCCTTTCCCCTCGCCGCCTCCTCCCTCCACCGGCGCCACCGTCCCGTCGCCTGAGCGCCAAGGAGAGCAGCTCCTCGAGCTCGCCGCCATTGCCTCCTCCCTCCGCCAAGCTCTGTCGCCGGCCTCGATCTCCTCCTCGCATGATCCCTCGCAGATCCCTGCTCCCCACGCCTCGCCTCCCTTCTCCTGCTCCTCCGTGGCGCCCCGCCGCCCAGCCCGACCTCCTCCTCGCCGCCCCTGGTGCCGCCTCCACCTCTGCCTCGACCCAGCGTCCTGCCCTCCGGCGACTGCCGCCTCCGTGCACCCCGACCCCCCCTCCTGCCTCAAAGGAGCAGGTCCCCGCGCCCCATGACTTCGTCTGCGCCGTCTCCTGCTCCTCGCCTCGAGCACCGACGCTCCAAGGCCGGCCTCCTACAGTTCGTCATTGCCGGAGCTCCCCAAAGACCAGCAAGCAGCCGACCTCGCCGCCGCCGCCATCAACCCTCCACTGCGTCCCTGCACACCGCTGCCCCGAGCGCCCTGTCCTCGAGCACTGTTGACTTCGGTTTCGCAAGCGCTCGACCTGTTGCCATGGCCTTGCATCCATCTGCCTGTTGTGTTCATGGAGCCATTGTACCATGGCCAAGACCGAGACCCCGTGAACGTCAAGTTCTTCCACGACGCCCGAACGATTACAGGACCGGAACGCCAAGTACATGGATATGCCAAGTTCTGCTTCGAACGTGTACGACTACACCCGATGATGCGACAAGTACCCCAACAACGTGTACATCTACACCGCCAAGACCGGACCGACAAGTACCCCAACGTCGCGTGTACCACTACCGTCGACATGAACATCTACGAAAACGTGTACAACTACCGTCGCCACGTGAACAACGACTTCCACTACGCAGTGTACGACTACTTCCCTCGACGATCATCGCGAGAACGTCTACTTCCCTCTACGAAACGCATTCCGCCCCGAACGCACGCTTCGAAGGTATAACCGCCGAGAACGACCGCGTGGACCGAATGCATGTGTTGAATGAGATGTGCGATATGTTTGTACCCTGCCCGTTTGCACCTGTCTGAAATTGCCGCTCGCTTGTTCCTCCTCGTTGCCATGCCATCGTCTCGTGGGAACCCGGTAACCGGGAACACCCCACCATCTTGCTCAACTCGCTTCCGTCACATTTTCTTTTGCTCCGGCATCTCAATCGAGTTATCGGAACCGGAATGTTGCCGTGGCACCATTTCCGTTGTCGTTGCCGTGGCACCCCTTTCTTCCACCACGGTGAAAAATGCTTCATAACATGCTCATGTCAACTTTTTCATAAAAATTGCATAAACTTGCACATGTCATCCGCATCATGATAACAACAATTAAAATGTTTAAAATTGTTGTTGCATTAAATTGCTAAATGCATATGGGGATTTACCGGATTTGTTGTTTGTTATATCCGGCCCCATTTAAATTGTTTAGATGGTATAGTTTTGTTATGCTTCACCTCTTGCCATGTTAATTAACATTTAATAATGTTGAGTACCTAATCGGGAGTGAACTAAATAATTGATGTGGTGTTTCGTCAATATGCAACTCGTTGCATATTGGGCTCCATTTAACTTGTAGTTTTGTTTGTCCATATTGCCATGCCATGCTATTTAAACCGGGCATGCATCATACTTGTTTGCGCATCATGCCATGTTTATGTGATGGTTGTTTAGCATGTTGTTGTTTGCTTCTTTCCGGGTTGCTTCTCTCGTTAGCTTCGGTTTCCTTCCGGGGTTGTGAGGATTCGTTCGACTACGTCCATTTGTCTTCTTCATGGACTCGTTCTTCTTCCTTGCGGGATTTCAGGCAAGATGACCATACCCTCGAAATCACTTCTATCTTTGCTTGCTAGTTGCTCGCTCTTTTGCTATGCCTATGCTGCGAAGCCTATCACTTGCTTATCATGCCTCCCATGTTGCCATGTCAAGCCTCTAACCCTCCTTTCCTAGCAAACCGTTGTTTGGCTATGTTACCGCTTTGCTCAGCCCCTCTTATAGCGTTGTAAGTTGCAGGTGAAGATGAAGTTTGTTCCTTGTTGGAACATGGAGATGTTGTTCCTTGTTGGAACATGTTTACTTGTTGGGATATCACAATTTATCTTATTTAATTAATGCATCTATATACTTGGTAAAGGGTGGAAGGCTCGGCCTTATGCCTGGTGTTTTGTTCCACTCTTGCCGCCCTAGTTTCCGTCATATCGGTATTATGTTCCCGGATTTTATGCTCCTTACACGGTTGGGTGATTTATGGGACCCCTTGACAGTTCGCTTTGAATAAGACTCCTCCAAAAAGGCCCAACATTGGTTTTACCATTTGCCACCTAAGCCTTTTTCCCTTGGGTTCTGCAGACTCAAGGTTCATCTTTATTTTACCCCGGGCGTGCTCCTCGATTGTTGGTCCAAACTAGAGCACCGTCTGGACCATTCCTTGGCAACTTGGATTACGCTGTACTCAGACGCTTAGCTTATCCGGTGTGCCCCGAGAACGAGATATGTGCAGCTCCTATCGGGATTTGTCGGACAATGGGTGGTCTTGCTGGTCTTGTTTTACCATTGTCGAGATGTCTTGTAGTCCGGGATTC
This sequence comes from Aegilops longissima, assembly GCA_021605205.1. Taxonomy (NCBI): domain Eukaryota; kingdom Viridiplantae; phylum Streptophyta; class Magnoliopsida; order Poales; family Poaceae; genus Aegilops; species Aegilops longissima. The sequence goes on along the minus strand of CM038679.1, from coordinate 283,275,016 downwards.
CGAGTCTCGATCGGGTCTTCCCGTAGAAGGAATATCCTTCGTTGACCGTGAGAGCTTATAATGGGCTAAGTTGGGACACCCTGCAGGTATTATCTTTCAAAGCCGTGCCTGCGGTTATGAGGCAGATGGGAATTTGTTAATGTCCGTTGTAGAAAACCCGTTGACCTTAATTAAAATACATCAACCGCGTGTGTAACCGTGATGGTCTCTTCTCGGCGGAGTCCGGGAGGTGAACACGGTGTTGGAGTTATGTTTGACGTAAGTAGTTTCAGGATCACTTCTTGATCATAGTTGTTCGACCGTGCTTTGCTTCTCTTCTCGCTCTCTTTTGCGTATGTTAGACACCGATATGCTAGTCGCTGCGCAGCTCCACCTCACTACCTTCTCCTACCCATAAGCTTAAATAGTCTTGATCTCATGGTGTGAGATTGCTGAGTCCCGTGACTCACAGATACTCCCAAAACCAGTTTGGTGTGCCGATGAAACTGCAGTGGATTTTTTGAGCTCAAGGAGGAGCTCGATGAAGATCTTGTTCATTGTGTTGTTTTGTTTCAGTTGATCAGAGTGGAGCCCAGTTGGGATGATCGGGATCCGTGTAGCATTTGGGGTAGTCTTCTTTTTTTTGGTTCCGTAGTCGGACCTTGATTGTATCTGTATGATGTAATGCTTTACTCATGTATTGTGTGAAGTGGCGATTGTAAGCCAACTATGTATCTCTTTCCCTTATGTATTACATGGGTTGTGTGAAGATTACCTCACTTGCGACATTGCTTTCAATGCGGTTATGCCTCTAAGTCGTGCTTCGACACGTGGGAGATATAGCCGCATCGAGGGCGTTACACAATCGTCCTACCATTCTAAGGATTTTGGCTTGTCGTATCGACGCTCTTCTAAAGTTTTCAAGTCTCTCTGATTTTCCATCAACATATGATAGTTCATTATAGAAGTCTCCGGTATGGGGGCCAATCCATCCCGTACTTGAATCATTACCACATACATAAACAGTGAATCACGTATTCTAACACTTGGGCATACTCACAAGCATTGCAGAATTTCTCTTGTTCTCGAACTGGGTTCGAATAAATCCTTTGGTTCAGCAAGCCAAACAAAACATCTATCGTTACTTCACCACTCCCAGGTTTTTATGTAACCTCCTACGTAAACGTATGCTGATTGGATCACCGATTCTTCCAAATTTATTCCTTTATCAAGGTTACATCTGTTCCTTTTCAAAATCCTAGGCCTGTGGGTTATGGCCCACTTCAACACTAGTGCAGCTTTAACTCATCCTTGGAGTAACTCTCTTGTTCCATATTACACCTCCTTTAAATCCAAAGAGTACTGCTTCTTCATACCATCATATCAAAAGCAAAACTCCAACTTTTTTCCTTCAACTACAGTCCGTTTAATATATATTTTCTTATCCATTAGTCTATTCTTCTTCACGGGTACTACCACCCTAAAAATGAAATTCACAAATCCATCCATAGACCATATTTCTCATATCCTCGAAAATGGTCAAAATCCGTGTTCATAGAGTAACAACTCATACAATTAAACATATGAAAACATGTCACCTTAACTTTATTGATTTCATGAATTCATTACAATATCCGAGACTTTCATTACATAAATTCAACTCCATATCCTTATGGAAACAATTGCTTCCTACTACACTTATTACCAATATCAAAATTCCAACTACTCAGCTCCAGCTTTCATCTTGTCGGAACATTTAGTAGCATAATGTCCTGCTTCCTTGCAGCGAAAACAAAAGACTTCCGACATGTCTCGGGGCTTCTTTGTGATTATGTAGGCTCCTTGGATTCTTGGCTTCTTTTCTGGACATTTACTAGCGTAATTACCTAAATCCTTGCACCTTTAACAAGTGATATGACTCAGGTCCTTCTCTGCGAAAATTGTGTTGTTCTGGGGTTGCCTTCTTTTTCTCTTCCTGGATTTCTCTGTAATGATCAGAGCTTCTATTTCCCGAGGGTCAAACTTCACTTCCTCTATCGGGAATTCTACTAGATCTCCATTCAGACAATCTTGGGAGATGTGTCCTTCTTCTCCACATGAATATCATGACTTGGTGCGGGCTTTAATTTTGTTTCCTTTGTGTGTGTCCTCAACATCTCCCTTCGTCACAGGTTCTTCTAACATCTCCATGAGGGCTCCTTTCATTTCTTCTTTCTTCTGCTGGATGGTTCTCTGTACCATAGTGTAAATGTGACACTGAGCAGGGTAGTGGGTAGTTCCTTCACACAAGAAACAAGTAATCTGTCTAGTTGGGCATTCTTCAGCTGGATGTTTCTCCTCACAATGAGGGCATCCATGCTTGTGTTCCTCCTGGGTGTGTCCTATTTCTCCGCAAATCTTGCAGGCACAAGGTTTATTTCTTGGTGTATCATGGTGCTTCCGGATAAGACGAGATCTTGTCAGAGTCTTCTTGAATTCTTCCCAAGTCTTTGCTCCATTCCATCCCTGTATAGCTTGATGCATCTGCCACCATGTTGCAGCACTTCCTGTAAAGCACTAAAGAGCGTATTGAACCTCATACTTCCTTGGAATCAATTTTTTTTCTAAATTGATCCTCCATGTTTTGAATCCATAGATCTGCCTCCAACTGAGTCATCGGTCCAGAGAATAGCAGACCAATCTTCATTCATCATCTATGGGGTCCAAAAGTTTTGGGATGAGATATGAGAGAGGTGGGGAAGAATACACGCAATACAAACAATAGTTTTGAAGAAACAGGTTTTATTTTGGGGCTGTCGGAAAACATCAAACAAATGACAGCTCACAAATCATCGCATCTAACGTAGGTGTATAACAGGGGTTTGGTCTCTAAAGGTCAAATAATTCTTCAGGAACTTCAAATTCTTCAAGTCTTCAGAGTCTTCAATTGTTGCAGCTGCAATTTTTATAATGCATGGTGAAATCCTGGTTACTTTGAAGGGGTCATCAGCTGTCCGATATCTTTCTTGGAGCGGCTTCAGTTGATCCTTCATGTGGTCAAAAGGGAAAAGGGGTATATTCTAACTATTTGAGGTCAGAGGAACTACTTGATAAAATAAAATAAAAACGGAGTAAAGGATCCTTTTGAAAATAAAGTTTTTTGAGACATCCTGTCCTAGGGGCTTTCCGGTTTCTAGGGTCACGTCCTACAGTCAACATGTGCTCTGATACCATATCTGTAGCGACCCGACCTCGAGACGGTCAAGCCTCGTCTATCTGTGCCATCCTCGGATCAAGTATCTTTGGCACACACAAGACATCAATGTATATATCAAAGTGCAATCACATGTATAAATAACATAAAACTGATATATACCTCATAAGTCTCAGCTGAAACAAGTAATCGGTGTGGATTCCCATCAACGCCATCGGCAGGTTGAGTGTAGACCGTAACCACAATGTCGTAACTCTTACTCGTCGAGCAAATATCTGCAACATGATACGTTGCAGCCGTGTAGGTCAAGACATTGAATGTACCGCAAGATCACAACATGAGAAAACAGATGGTAAAACTATACTATATGCAATTTGGCTTTGTGGCTCGGGTCTGAGTTTTGTTTATGTAAAAGCTGGTTTTATTTTCCCTACATCAAAGGAATAAATGAAGTCTGTACTATGGAGTTTTCTATCATGACATGGTTCCGCCAACCGATGTCTCATAGCCCAAATCATCATAAGTTGCCCACAATTAAGTTATCAATCCGGTGTTGAGAGTTCGAGATAGATCCAAGTCCAGAGGCTCAAATTGTCCGTGAATCGGGAACGGCTAATCGATTAGGTTTTAACCCTCTGCAGAGGTTTGTACACTTTACCCGCAAGATTCGATCCTCTTTTATGTTCTCGCACTTCAGGTGTTTGAGAACAAGATGACCAAACATGTTCTTCCAAGAGTTCCCCGACCACCGTCCGGTGCTCATCCAATCCTACCGTAGTTCTACATCTGCTAGCACCGTCCCAGCCAGAGTCACAACTAAGGTCAACCAAGCCGAGACCATAGTGACTTGCGGTTGCACGGGTAAGCTTCCGGAATGAAGTATTCTTCCGTCTCTTTGAGTCTGGGTGAAGCTTTCGCAAGATGTCATGGCGCTTCTCCATGCATCCCGCCAACCACTGGTTTCTCCAGGTGCCCACAACCGCCCTTCACCCAAGAGTGTGTATTGAATTCTTGTCTCGAGTCTTGAAGTCTTGAGGCCTTGAAAATGCAGTCCTTGCAGATGCCATCATGGAGTTGTCGTCATTGACGAGAGTCCTCCTTCTTCACACCACTCGAGCACTCATACCAACCCCGTCTACTATAGCGTAGCATTAAAATAAATGACGTCCCGGCTTGGTAACAGGTGATGGGTTCCTACCTCATGCATACTACTCAACTACAAGAATTCAATATCACTCTTTGGAGAGTTGTTACAAAGATGCCACTAAATGCAATAAAAACATAGGTATGAAAGCATGGTCAAAGTGAACTTGCCTGGTAATACTTGATGAAGATAACAACGATGTCAGAAAATGACTTGGTAGAACTAATCGTCACTCCGTTGAAAATCTATATAGTCAAACATAGCATTCACATAAGCAAACATCCTAGCAAACAATTCTAACACTCATAACAATACTCAATCAAAATAAAAGTGACAAAGAAAACCAAGTCGAAAACCAAAGGATAAACTTCGAAAGAAAAATTCAAGGAAAAACTAGTGGTGACCAACTCACACAATCTTAACATAACATCACTAAATTACTCTAATAATTTTTTTTTACAGCAAAGAAAATATAAATCTAATAAAATAACAGAAAATAAATTACTAATTTAATAACTAACAAAAGAACTAATATAAAACTACTATAACCATCTAGTTAATACTAGAACAAATATAGCAACTAGCAAAACACTAAGACAACTATAACAACAAATCATTTATTAAAACATTAATAAACTATACTAAATAAATATAACAACTAATGTGTTCACAAATAATAAAAACAATATAACTTGAAGTGGAAAAAGAATTACTTTTAAAACTAATAAAACTATTTTTATCCACTATCACTATGAACTAAACAAGCAATTACAAAAATAGTAGCTAAACACTAATAAATAACTACAAAAATTTGTCTACTGTAGCTAAACAAAAACATATAACAACAAGTGAAAATCTACAACAGGAATGAACTAAAATAATTAAAACAATAATTACATAACTAAAACAACTATATAAGCAAAACAAGACTGTTTTTACTAAAATATAATTTAAAATACTCCAAAATTACCAAACTAAATCCTACAGCTAAAAAATATCATAAGTGACCAGGAGCAAAAAGAATTAATTAAAAACCTATTTATAAACTCAAGTTATGGCCAAAATACTAATCTGAACAAAATTTATCAAGTTCAAATTTAAACTACTCAAATTTGAAATCCAGAGACACTAACAGAAACTTCCATAAATTTGTGACACATAGCAATTGGAATCACTCAAAATACTAAAAACTCTAAAAGTTATGAATTTTCTAAGATTGCTATTTTCTGAAAAAATGAATCACGGGATTTCGTGGATCTCACCGGAGTAGTCGTCGGAGTTGGGGAAGAAGATCGGATCCGATGTTGCGGTTGATCCTAGAGGAAAGGAGATCACGGGACGGTGGAGAGGAGATCATATAAACCTCGGGAGAGGTCGAGGCGCGGCGGCACTTGGCGGCGGTGGTCGGTGGTGCTGCTTCTGCTGCTGCTGCATGAGAGGAGAGGAGAGGAGAGGTGTTGGTTTGATGTGTTGGAGGGGGGTGCTTGGGTATTTATAGTGGGGAGGAGGGTTTTGCTTGGAGTAGGGACAAGAATTAGAGTAGGATTAGGAATCCTAGGAATAAAAAACGGAATAACGAAACGGGATCAAATCCTACTAGGATTTGTAAAAGAATAGGAAACCTTGGCTCCCTGGCTCCCTAGGTGCGTGCGTACGATGGCCTTGGCCTTGGACGGCCGGCTGGTTGGCGGCTTGGGTCTTTGGCCCAAGGCGCTGCGAATTTTTTTTAAACAAACAGAGAGGAAAACAAAATGATAAAAAAATGAAAATATTATATAGGCATATAATATATCAAAATTTTCAGAAAAAGATTTCCTACATGATGAACATTATTCTAGCGTTAAATAAAATACACACAAATTTAAATAAAGGAAAGAGTGCTTCTAGTCCAATAAAATCCAACAAAATTATTTTTAAAATACCAAAATGACTTCAAATTAATTTCTCTCAATTTTCTGATGTAGGGAATCATGTTACCCTATTTTCCATATATTTTGTTTTGGAGAAAATATTTTGAATAAAACTCAAATAACTCCAAATTGGAAATAAATTCAAAAGAACTTTGGATTTAATTCTTTTAAAACTCCCAACTCATATTTCATTTAATTTGAAGAAGTCATTTTATCTTCTCTCGTGAAAATCATTGAGTTGCATAAAGTTTCAGAATTGGAAATATTTTCCAAATGAAATTCAAATATTTTCAACACCCTTGTCATTTAAATAAATGGAAGAAGTCATGTCATCTTCTCTCCAGGGTTTTGTGATGAAAAGAATTTGAATTCATGGAGATCATAAATGCAAGGTGGAAGTTTGGGAAAGTCATTTCATTCCTCTCATTCAACTTTCAGAAAGTTTCAAATTTCACTCAATTTCACACAAGCAACCACACCACTATCAAACAAACAAGCATAAATATTTATTTAATATAACATTCCAAAATTTAGAATTTTGGGATGTTACAGTTATATTGTTGAATTCATTCATGATGCTACTGAAAATTATTATGAGGGAGGAACATATGCTTCCACATATTGCAATAATATCAAGTTTCCTCTCTATGTGCTTAAAGTTTTGAAGCTATGCTTGTGTTACCCTCCTATGCTAGTTGATTATTGTTCCCATAAGTTGTTTGCTCACAAAATCCCTATTCATAGGAAGTGGGTTAGGCTTAAATGTGCTAGTCATATTCTTCATGATGCTCTCTTTATGTTTCAATTCTTATCTTTTATGTGAGCATCATTGAAATCATCATGCCTAGCTAGGGGCGTTAAACGATAGTGCTTGTTGGGAGGCAACCCAATTTTATTTTAGTTTCTTGATTTTTGGTTCTTTTTAGGAATAAATAATCCATCTAGCTTCTGTTTATATGTGGTTTTATGTTTTAATTAGTGTTTGTGCCAAGTAGAACCTTTGGGAAGACTTGGCTGAAGTCTTTATGATCACGCTGTAAAAAACAGAAACTTTAGCGCTCACGAGATTAGCTATAACGTTTTGATGGAGAGTGCTATTTAGTTGATTATTTTTTGATATGATTACTAGACAAATTCCTCAGGTCCACCAATTTATTTTAGAATTTTTGGACTTCCACAAGTTTGCGTTAGTTACAGATTACTACAGACTGTTCTGTTTTTGACAGATTCTGTTTTCATTGTGTTGTTTGCTTATTTTGGTGAAACTATGGATAGTAAAATAGTTCATAAACTATAGAGAAGTTGGAATACAGTAGGTTTAACACCAATATAAATAAATAATGAGTTAATTACAGTACCTTGAAGTGGTGTTTTGTTTTCTTTCTCTAACGGAGCTCATGAGTTTTCTGTTAAGTTTTGTGTTGTGAAGTTTTCAAGTTTTGGGTAAAGATGCGATGGACTAAGGAATAAGGAGTGGCAAGAGCCTAAGCTTGGGGATGCCCAAGGCACCCCAAGGTAATATTCAAGGACAACCAAGAGCCTAAGCTTGGGGATGCCCCGGAAGGCATCCCCTCTTTCGTCTTCGTTCATCGGTAACTTTACTTGGAGCTATATTTTTATTCGCCACATGATATGTGTTTTGCTTGGAGCGTCATTTTATTTTGTTAGTTTTTATTTGCTGTTAGTTATAATAATGTTTTGCATCCTTAGTTTCAATAAAAAAGTCAAGGATAGCCTTTGCCATGCTTATTTTGCAAGTATGCATGTTGCTGTTTGAAAACAGAAAGTTTACCGCTGTTGCAAAAATTCCCTAGAAAAGTCAGAGAGTGGTATAATGTTGAATACTTTTGCATATTTAGCTATGACAAATTTATTACAGTGGGAATTTTAGTTAATAATTTTTGGAGTTAGGGAAGTATTGATACTCTTGCATTCTTTACAGACTGTACTGTTTTGGCAGATTGCTGTTATGTTTGCATTGTTTGCATATGTTTGCTCGTTTAATGATTCTATTTGAGGATATGAGTATTAAATATGCAGAGGCATTTAGTATGCAATGTTGAATAATAATTTTAGTTATTTGTTACAGTAGAAAATGATAAGGTTTTGCATTGGTTTATACTAACCGATCTCACGAGTTCTTGTTGAGTTTGTTGTGAATGAAGCTTTTGATAAAAGGAAGAGAAACAATGATATGAGAGGAATTAAGGAGACAAAAAATTTCAAGCTTGGGGATGCCCAAGGCACCCCAAGATAATATTTCAAGAAGTCTCAAGCATCTATGCTTGGGGATGCCCCGGTAGGCATCCCACCTTTCTTCTTCAATAACTATCGGTTAGTATCGGTTGAGCCTAAGTTTTTTGCTTCTTCACATGAGTTGTGCTATCCTTGCAATGTAGTTTTCTTTAGCTTTGCTTGCTGTTTGAATAAAGTATCAATATCTGAAATTATTTAATGAGAGAGAGTCTTCGCATAGTTACATAATTATTCGACTACTCATTGATCTTCACTTATATCTTTCGGAGTAGTTTTTCATTTGCTCTAGTACTTCACTTATATCTTTTAGAGCACGGTGGCAGTTTTATTTTCAAGAAATAGATGATATCTCATGCTTCACTTAGATTATTTTTAGAGTCTTAAATAGCATGCTAATGTGCTTAATTCTTATATCCTAAACATACAAGATTTGTAAGGATTCTTATGAGTGTGTTGAATACTAAGAGAAGTTTGATACTTGATGATTGTTTTGAGATATGGAGGTGATAATATCAAAGTCGTGCTAGTTGAGTATGTGTTGAAGTTAGCAAATCCTGTAGCATGCACGTATGGTTAAAGTTGTGTAACAAATTTGAAACATGAAGTGTACCTGGCTTGTGCATCCTTATGAGTGGCGGTCGGGGACGAGCGATGGTCATTTCCTACCAATCTATCCCCCTAGGAGCATGCGCGTAGTACTTGATTTTTGATGACTTCTAAATTTTTGCAATAAGTATATGAGTTCTTTTGACTAATGTTGAGTCCATGGATTATACGCACTTTTATCTTTCCGCCTTTGCTAGCCTCTTCGGTACCGTGCATTGCCCTTTCTCACCTCGAGAGTTGGTGCAAACTTCGCCGGTGCATCCGAACCCCGTGATATGATACGCTCTTTCACACATAAAACTCCTTATATCTTCCTCAAAACAGCCGCCATACCTACCTATTATGGCATTTCCATAGCCATTCCGAGATATATTGCCATGCAACTTTCCACGGTTCCGTTCATCATCATCATGACATACTTTACTTTTGTCATATTGCCATTGCATGATCATGTAGTTGACATCGTATTTGTGGCAAAGCCACCATGCATTATTTTTCATACATGTCACTCTTGATTCATTGCACCATCCCGGTACACCGCCAGAGGCATTCATATAGAGTCATACCTTGTTCTAGTTTCGAGTTGTAATCCTTATGTTGTAATCAATAGAAGTGTGATGATCATCATTATTAGAGCATTGCCCAAAAAAAAGGAGAAAGGCCAAAAAAAAGAAAGGCCCAAAAAAAGAGAAAGGCAAAAAAAGGAAGGGCCCAAAAAAAGAAAAGAAAAGGGCAATGCTACTATCTCTTTTTCCACACTTGTGCTTCAAAGTAGCACCATGTTCTTCATATAGCGAGTCTCATATATTGTGCTTCAAATTAGCACCATGTTTTTCATATAGTGAGTCTCATATGTTGTCACTTTCATATACTAGTGGGAATCTTTCATTATTGAACTTGGCTTGTATATTCCAACAATGGGCTTCCTCAAATGCCCTAGGTCTTCGTGAGCAAGCAAGTTGGATGCACACCCACTAATTTTCTTTTGTTGAGCATTCATAGCTCTATTGCATCCGGTGCATGGCAATCCCTACTCCTCATGTTGACATCAATTGATGGGTATCCCCATAGCCCGTTGATTATCCTCGTCAATGTGAGACTTTCTCCCTTTTTGTCTTCTCCACACAATCCCCATCATCATATTCTATTCCACCCATAGTGCTATATCCATGGCTCACGCTCATGTATTGCGTGAAGGTTGAGAAAGTTTGAGATTATTTGAGTATGAAACAATTGCTTGGCTTGTCATCGGGGGTATAGAAGTTGGGAACATCTTTGTGTGACGAAAATGAAGCATAGCCTAACTATATGATTTTGTAGGGATGAACTTTCTTTTGCCATGCTATTTTGAGAAGACATAATTGCTTTGATTAGTATGCTTGAAGTATTATTATTTTTTATGTCAATATGAACTTTTGTCTTGAATCTTTTGGATCTGAATATTCATATTACAAGTAAGAATAATTACATTGAAATTATGCCAAAGTATCACTCCGCATCAAAAATTCTTTTTTTTATCATTTACCTACTCGAGGACGAGCAGGAATTAAGCTTGGGGATGCTTGATACGTCTCCAACGTATCTATAATTTTTGATTGCTCCATGCTACTTTATCTACTGTTTTAGGCAATATTGGGCTTTATTATCCGCTTTTATATTATTTTTGGGACTAACCTATTAACTGGAGGCCCATCCCAGATTTGTTGTTTTATGCCTATTTCAGTGTTTCGAGGAAAAGGAATATCAGACGGAGTCAAAACAGAACGAAATCAACTAGAGAAGTTATTTTTGGAAGGAAACCCACCTGATGGACTTGGACCCCGCGTCAGAAGATACAGGAGGTGCTCACGAGGGTGGGCGGAGTGCCCACCCCCCTGGGCGCGCCCCCTGCCTCGTGGGGCCCCCGTAGCTCCACCGACGTTCTCCTTTCACCCATATATACTGTCGTACCCTAAAACTTCCAGAACAGAACATAGATCGGGAGTTCCGCCACCACAAGCCTCTAGAGCCACGAAAAACCAATCGGGACCCCTTTCCGGTACCCTGCCGGAGGGGGGATCCATCACCGGTGGCCATCTTCATCATCCCGGCACTCTCCATGACGAGGAGGGAGTAGTTCACCCTCGGGGCTGAGGGTATGTACCAGTAGCTATGTGTTTGATCTCTCTCTCTCTCTCGTGTTCTCTCTCGTGTTCCATCAATGGCATTATCTTGATGTATCCCGAGCTTTGCTATTGTAGTTGGATCTTATGATGTTTCTCCCCCTCTACTCTCTTGTGATGAATTGAGTTTCCCCTTTGAAGTTATCTTATCGGATTGAGTCTTTTATGAACACTTGATGTATGTCTTGGTGATCAACTTGCGGGTTTCGTGACATTGGAACCTATGCATAGGGGTTGGCACACGTTCTTGATTCTCCGGTAGAAACTTTGGGGCACTCTTTGAAGTACTTTTATGTTGGTTGGATGAATCTGAGATTGTGTGATGCATATCGTATAATCATGCCCACGGATACTTGAGATGACAATGGAGTATCTAGGTGACATTAGGGTTTTGGTTTATTTGTATCTTAAGGTGTTATTCTAGTACGAACTCTTTTATAGATTGATCCGAAAGAATAGCTTTGTGGTGGTTTCGTACCCGACCATAATCTCTATGTTTGTTCTCCGCTATTAGTGTCTTCGGAGTGACTCTTTGTTGCATGTTGAGGGTTTGTTATATGATCTATCTATGTTATTATTGTTGAGAGAACTTGCACTAGCGAAAGTATGAACCCTAGGCCTTGTTTCCTATCATTGCAATACCGTTTACGCTCACTTTTACCACTTGTTACCTTGCTGTTTTTATATTTTCAGATTACAAAAACTTATATCTACCATCCATATTGCACTTGTATCACCATCTCTTCGCCGAACTAGTGCACCTATACAATTTACCATTGTATTGGGTGTGTTGGGGACACAAGAGACTTTTTGTTATTTGGTTGCAGGGTTGTTTGAGAGAGACCATCTTCCTCCTACGCCTCTCGCGGATTGATAAACCTTAGGTCATCCACTTGAGGGAAATTTGCTACTGTCTTACAAACCTGTGCACTTGCAGGCCCAATAACGTCTACAAGAAGAAGGTTGTGTAGTAGACATCAGTTCACTAGAAGTTTGCAAAGTCCTATCATTTTTATTTTTCTTCCTTTTAGAAGAACTAGGCACATCAGTATTGTTTCTCTGAGAATCTTGCTCAATTCTCTTAGGGTGGCCTTCAGGATACAAAGGTTCCCGAGTCATTCTACCAGTTCTAGTAGCCACTCTAACAGCATAATCATTTTTCTTACTGTTCATTTCATTGAGCAAATCATTTTGAGCCTTGAGTACTTGTTCTACTTGAGTGGTAACCATAGAAGCATGTTTGCTAATGAGTTTAAGTTCACATCTAACATTAGCCATATAATCACCCAAGTATTTAATCATAAAGGTATTTTGTTTCAATTGTCTACCAAAATAAGCATTGAAGTCTTCTTGCTTAAACGTAAAGTTATCAAAATCATCTGACTAGCAATTTTAGTAGGAGGGACTTCAGCTTTATCATATCTATAGAGAGAATTTACCCTTACTACCTGTGTCGGGATATCGAGATCAGGAGGTTCTTCAATAGGTAATGGACTAAGATCATATGTTTCTTCAATAGGCGGTAAATTAAGACCATGTATTTCTTTAATAGGAGGTAAATTCTTAACATCTTCAGCTTTAATACCTTTTTCTTTCATAGATTTCTTTGCCTCTTGCATATCTTCAGGACTGAGAAATAGAACACCTCTCTTCTTCGGAGTTGGTTTAGGAATAGGCTCAGTAATTGGCTCAGGAGCTGGCTCAGGAGGTGCCCAATTATTTTCATTTGTCAACATGTTATTCAATAAAATTTCAGCTTCATCCGGTGTTCTTTCCCTGAAAAGAGAACCAGCACAACTATCCAGGTAATCTCTGGAAGCATCGATTAGTCCATTATAAAAGATATCAAGTATTTCATTTTTCTTAAGAGGATGATCAGGCAAAGCATTAAGTAACTTGAGGAGCCTCCCCCAAGCTTGTGGGAGACTCTCTTCTTTAATTTGCACAAAGTTGTATATTTCCTTTAAAGCAGCTTGTTTCTTATGAGCAGGGAAATATTTAGCAGAGAAGTAATAAATCATATCCTGGGTACTACGCACACAACTAGGATCTAGAGAATTAAACCATATCTTAGCATCACCCTTTAATGAGAACGGAAATATTTTAAGGATATAAAAGTAGTGAGATCTCTCATCATTAGTGAACAGGGTGGCTATATCATTTAATCTAGTAAGATGTGCCACAACAATTTCAGATTCATAGCCATAAAAAGGATCAGATCCGACCAAAGCAATTATATCGGGATCAACAGAGAATTCATAATCCTTATCGGGGACACAAATAGGTGAAGTAGTGAAAGCAGGGTCAGGTTTCATTCTATCTCTAAGAGATTCCTTACTCCATTTAACTAATAGCCTCTTAAGTTCGTTTCTATCTTTGCAGGCAAAAATAGCTGCAGAAGATTCCATATCAAAACATAACCCTCGTGAATAACAGTATATCTTCATCATCAATTTCATCAACATTATCAGTTTCAATAATTTCTTTCTCTCTAGCCCTAGAAATTTGTTCATCAAGAAATTCACCAAGGGGCACAGTAGTATCAAGCATATAAGTAGTTTCATCATAAGTATCATGCATAGCATAAGTGGAATCATCAATAACGTGTGACATATCAGAACGAATAGCAGAGGCAGGTTTAGGTGTCGCAAGCTTACTCATAACAGAAGGTGAATCAAGTGCAGAGCTAGATGGCAGTTCCTTACCTCCCCTCGTAGTTGAGGGATAAATTTTTGTCTTAGCATCTTTCAAATTCTTCATAGTGTCCAGCAGATATAAATCCCAAGTGACTCAAAGAATAGAGCTATGCTCCCCGGCAACGGTGCCAGAAATTGGTCTTGATAACCCACAATTGTAGGGGATCGCAACAGCTTTCGAGGGTAAAGTATTCAACCCAAATTTATTGATTCGACACAAGGGGAGCCAAACAATATTCTCAAGTATTAGCAACTGAGTTGTCAGTTCAGCCACACCTGGATAACTTAATATCTGCAGCAAGGTATTTAGTAGCAAAGTAGTATGATATTAGTGGTAACGGCAACAAAAGAGTAATGAAAGCAAAAGTAATATTTTTGGTGTTTTGTAGTGATTGTAACTATAACAACGGGAAAGTAAATAAGTGTAAACTAGTATATGGAAAGCTCGTAGGCATTGGATCGGTGATGGATAATTATGCCGGATGCGGTTCATCATGTAACAGTCATAACATAGGGTGACACAGAACTAGCTCCAATTCATCAATGTAATGTAGGCATGTATTCCGAATATAGTCATACGTGCTTATGGAAAAGAACTTGCATGACATCTTTTGTCCTACCCTCCCGTGGCAGCGGGGTCCTAATGGAAACTAAGGGATATTAAGGCCTCCTTTTAATAGAGAACCGTAACAAAGCATTAGCACATAGTGAATACATGAACTCCTAAAACTATGGTCATCACCGAGAAGTATCCCGATTATTGTCACTTCGGGGTTGTCGGATCATAACACATAATAGGTGACTATAGACTTGCAAGATAGGATCAAGAACACACATATATTCATGAAAACATAATAGGTTTAGATCTGAAATCATGGCACTCGGGCCCTAGTGACAAGCATTAAGCACAGCAAAGTCATAGCAACATCAATCTCAGAACATAGTGGATACTAGGGATCAAACCCTAACAAAACTAACTCGATTACATGATAAATCTCATCCAAACCATCACCGTCCAGCAAGCCTACGATGGAATTACTCACGCACGGCGGTGAGCATCATGAAATTGGTGATGGAGGATGGTTGATAATGACGACGGCGATGAGTCCCCCTCTCCGGAGCCCCGAACGGACTCCAGATCAGCCCTCCCGAGAGGTTTTAGGGCTTGGCGGCGGCTCCGTATCGCAAAACGCGATGATTTCTTCTCCCTGATTTTTTTTCTCTCCGAAAGCAAATATATAGAGTTGGAGTTGGCATCAGAGAGTCTCCAGGGGTCCCACGAGGTAGGGGGCGCGCCCTGGAGGGGGGGCGCCCCCACCCTCGTGGACAGGGTGTGGGCCCCCTGGTCTTCATATTTGGCGAGGATTTTTTATTATTTTTTATAAGATGTTCCGTGGAGTTTCAGGTCATTCCGAGAACTTTTGTTTTCTGCACATAAAACAACGTCATGGCAATTCTGCTGAAAACAACGTCAGTCCGGGTTAGTTCCATTCAAATCATACAAGTTAGAGTCCAAAACAAGGGCAAAAGTGTTTGGAAAAGTAGATACGACGGAGACGTATCAAATACTCTACCCTCGAAAACTGTTGCGATCCCCTATACTTGTGGGTTATCAGATACCATGGAGCCCCTTCCCCAGGAGACCGTCAGGTGCGAGCTGGACATGGAAGAGGTGGCGGAGATCGACGAGCACCAGCCGTAGTAGTACTCTTTGTTTTGTTTAATTAAGAGCACCGCTCTTTAATTTGTTAGAGTAATGTTTAGGCCAGCTAGCTCTGTTTAATTGATGAACTTGCTTGATTAAGAAGTGTGGGTGTGCTGTGTACCCAAATTATGCAATGACGTGGATGACCACTGTAATCAGGGAAATTGGAACCAAAAATTTTGACGTTCAAACTCATCACACATGGGTTAAGCTATCTGAATCGTTTGTGATGTTCACATGTCGTACACAGTTCTGAATAAGGGACCGTGTCTGATGACACTTTGCGCGCCAGTTTTTTCGCTGAACTGATTGAAAATTTTCGGCTCCGACAGAAATATCTACCTCCTCGCTCCATCCCCCTTACCAAAAGCCACATTCCCCCTGTTTCCCCTTCCTCTCCAAGTTGAAAACTTCACTTCTTTCTTGCAGCGCCGCCTCCTCGCCGACAATCCTCCTTCACGCTGCTCGGCCTCGTCTATCCAGGCAGGTAATCCACACCCGACCCCCATCCTCCTCCTCCTTCCACATCCCACATGCCCCGACCGCCGGCGCGACACCTTCCACCCAAATTACCGACCCCTCCACCAAATAAGCGCTACCCTAAGCCATGGTGCACACAGTATAGCCAGGAGCTTAAGGAGCATTTGGCACCAGAGAAGCAAATCATGGCCGCGTGCGCGGATGAGGTCGCGATGGCTGCCATTCGTGCCGACCCCCAGATCTTGGAGGAGCACCTTGCAAGTTGCTAGCTACGCCGGTTAAGCATCCCTACAAAAAAATACACATACGTGAAGATACGTGTTTGTCACAGTAGGTCACGTTTTTTGTCATGCATGTACATCCATGACGATTTTATGACAGAATCAAGATAGTCATACCTGTGCTATAGTAGTAGTGTTCCATGCCATTACCAAAATTATCATCACGGAAGTGTCCACTTCCATGACGATAAATCGCGTGTCATAGAAGTGTTTTCATCAAGGGTGACCGACACGTGGCATCCACCGTAACGGGTCGTCGTTAAGCTATCGGGTTCTGGTTTGGATCCGATAACCCGTTAACAGTGCAGACCACCGGGGATTTTCCATGTGTAAAATTCTCATTGGCCGGCAGATCCACGTGTCGGCCCGGCATTCGGACAGTTGTCATCCAGCGAATGGACAGAACACGCCTATGATACGTCAACACTTGTCTCGGACCAACAGTGGCCCATTCAGGTTTAAAGGCCGGGCTTGTCAAAATAAGCGGGTCGGCCCATTAGCGGCCTACTTGAATCAGGCCCATTTACAAGCACGACCAATACAAGTTACACAGAATCGGCCCATCAAAGGCCCATTCTAGATTTGACAATTTCCATCCCACCGTTACTTTAAGCCCGTTAACGACATGTTACGTCTTTGGGCCCATTTACGATCTAAGATTCTTTCGGCCTGTTAGCAGCCCATCGTCAGTTCCAGCCCGTTAACGGCCCGGAACGTATTTCAGCCTTTTCTCGGCCCACTCTGCAGTAGGGCCAATTCAAGCCCTCTGTGACTTTAGGCCTGTCCTCGGCCCATTCGATAAATGGGCCAACTCCTAGCCCATTTTGTCTTTCGTCCTGTTAACGGCCCACACAACAGTTGGGCCTTTGACTTTCGGTCCATTAGGGGCCCACGTTCCGCAGGGCATTGTTTCAGCCCAACGCTACTTTTGGCCTGGTGAAAGCCTAGTTTGCAAATTGGGCCTCCTTTGGCCCATAGCACATTCGGCCTCTTACTGGCCCGTAAAGTAAAAGGGCCGAGACAAAATTGACATGTATTTCGGCCTGCTAGAGGCCCGCAAGCCATTTCCATTTATACGGCCCTATCAAGCTTTTGGCCTGTTAACGGCCTGCTAAGAGTCATTGTTACGGTGGGCCACATCATTTGGGATCCACTAAATATTATTTTGACCAGCCCAATTAAGGCCCGCTTTGACTACACATGTTTGTTCGTTTGTATGGCGTCCAGGAAATGTTTGGGCGTGCTGGCCCCCATTTCAACGATATAGCATATTCAAGAATTATCCTACTCTATACTATCGCCTCTAAAAAACATACACTATACAATAAAAATACTAAGGCATAGAAACGTAGAATAATCCTACACTATACAATAAAGAAATTACAGCCGAATATACCCACTGGGCATTATAGTTCGGCACCAGTGATAATAAAGCGTACACAAACAACAAATTACATACACTGGACAAATAAAGCTCATACATCATGGACACGCATAAACAGAACTTACCATTGGAACTATAATCTCTTCAGGAAATAGGATTGGCCGGATTCAGATAGCACAAATTTTAGTCTGCAAAATCTCCAATTTCTTTGTGGTTACCTCAGTGTCTTGTTTCAGTTTTTTGACTCCTGCATCTAATACCTGCAAGTCCAGTCTCAACTTGTTGATTGTACGTTGAGAATCATGTACACGTTGTCTTGCCACCTCTAGTTGATGCTCGAGAACATCAGCACATTCCAATTCCAATCCATAATCATTTGGTAACAGCCATGCCGCACTGCTCGTAGATCTTTGTGTTGATGTCACTTCATCCTGAAATGTTTCTGTAAATACACACAACTAGGGCAAATATATAGTTACAATAGTGAAGCGAGCAAGAAAGACTATTTTTTACATGGCAAAACAGGACTAACAATAATGTTACACGTCATGAAGCATAAGCAGGTGATATTTTAAAAATTATAAAAATGGTAGTCTGTGCAGCCCGCATACAGAAATCTCTCTTAGCTCATCAGAGGAGGATGATGTTGGGGCCAAATCCAAAACACAGACAAGTTACAAATTTGTACAACACGTTGCATATAAGTAAGCAAGCAGTTGGCCATTCTGTAGCTCAATTAAATTCTTAGGGAGCATAATGAACAGCAGAGGGATTCATACAAACCTACTACATCAATCAAAACTATGCAATCATTAGCCTAGTATAAACTAGATTGTGAGCCTCATGCAGTAATAATTGGTTAATAGACTTCAAAGCTTCAGGCACACTTTGCCATAGTAATTAAATGGTAAGGCATTTAATTATGTCAACTAAAAGTTATACAAGTACCCAACATCAGGCGTCATTATTTGGGCATCTCATTAACTGAGGACAAATAAAGCAATTGAAAAGAGCAAATTAACTATGCCTGAAACAAACAAGCAATTGAACTGTTGAGTTGGATACAGTGACTTACCTTAACTGGTTGAACAGGCTCAGCGCTGCTCCTACTTCTCTTGCAAGGCTCCTTCCTAACATATTGTACTTGGAAATCCTCAATCTTATCTTCATTGCACCCCCTCGCAAGGTGACACAAACTAGTTACTCGCCTCCTTGAAGATAAATATGCATACTTTCGAGTCTGTGAACAACACAAAAGGATGAGATTATAACAAAACAACACCACATAATGAAACATGCCACATCTCTTGCACTTGCACACAATGAAATGAGCATTTACTATGTGTACACTATGTAAAAACTAGGCATACCTTCGAACTGGATCTCCAGGTAACCTTGGAGAGCCTACTCCTTTATGTCACCTATGAGTTAGACAAGCCCCCACTACAGCAGCCCTTAGTGTTTAAATCGTTGACAAGCTCTGTTAGGTCAAGAAAAAGCAAGTAATCAAAGCAAACAGTCCTAGTATGGCTGGTTGATACAAACAAGCAATTGAAAAGATGTGTGAGAAAATCTTACATATCTAGAAAAGAAGAAAAGAAGGAGGCTTAAAGACCATCACTTGACTGACCAGATTTAAAGGGCATTTAAACATCATGTGCAATTTATGAACTAATATAAACATTGCATATTCCAGATTCTACAATGGAATGCACATGTATTAGGTTATGCCATGTATGATGATGCCTAAATGTACACCATAGCAGGCAGGAGTCATTCATCATTGCACGCACAATTGAATTGCAGGTTAAGGGCCAGTTCTATTCCGCCTTTTCAGAGCTTATTGACAAAATAGGCCATAAAAGGACTAAATAAGTCATTTTTGAGTTATGGGTGTCGGCGTCCTGGGAACGGGGGTGCCCAGACTCGCCTGCCTGCGACCCGTGAGCGTGGCTCCGTCAGCGGCCCGGTACGGCCCAACTTCAGCAGCAACCAGTCAAGACCCTCGCGAGCGGCCAAGCCTCGTGAGGCGGACGACGCCAAGACCTCCCTGGGGGCAGTCTCACTAGGCTGGCTCTCGAGGAGCAGAGATATCTATGCGAGGGGCACCTCGCGAGGTTCGCGTGACGTGAGCCATGACGACCAAGGCCAGGCGGGCGCCAGTGGGCGTAGTGTACCAGTTTCCTCTTTGGTGCTAAGGAGAGGCGAGGAGTCCTGAGGCACCAGGCAAAGGTTTCCATATCAGTGCAACAAGACCAAGACCGCCGAGACGGCAGGACGGAGGTCATCGCGGAGCCCACAACAACGTCTCCACCAGAGCCTTTTGCAGGTGAAGACTAATTTTTTCAGGATAGCTTGTACTAGTTATCCCCCTTCAAACTTGGCCGTTGTGGGATCCCTTCCCACCGAAACATTTGGGGAAGAGGACCAAGGCCACTATAAATAGGACATAGCAACCACCGTAGCAAGGGGGATCATTCAGATCATCCTCACACCCACCAGCTCATCGAGCCCAAGAACACCTCTCCTCCTGAGGCTGTTCATCCACTGTACTAGTTTATCCTCAGCCCCTCGAGGCAATCCACCACACACTGGAGTATGGTATTACACCGCGAGTTGGCCCGAACCAGTATAAACCCCCGTGTCCCTTGTTCTTTGGGTTCATCGAGCTATGCTGTGGAATCGTTGAGCGAGCGAGCTGGGAAGAGAGTGTTCTTTGTGTGCACCCCAGAGTTCGAACCTCTCAAGTGTCTACGGAGCCCGTGATCCGACATTTGGTGTGCCAGGTAGGGGTGCACCGAAACCTCTCTTCCATCGACTGACACTCCACCACTTCCATGGCTGATGCTTGTCGAGCCCGTGCTGAGCGCTGAGCCGCTCTTAACGCACATGTCACCCAGACGGCGCCCGTTGGAGGGCCTCCCCGTCGCTCTCCATCACTCGCTGCAAATGCCACCACCAGCCCGGCAGGGAACGAGCAGCAAGCCTCATCGCTGCACCCCTCCGTGCGGAGGGACGGACGCACTGCCACCCCGTCGCTGACTCCGGCTGGCTCATCGTATCACGCTCCTTGCAGGCCCACAGACGCGCAGGCTGTTGTGCTCATGGCGTGAGTGCTCCTGCGCTACCGCCCCCGTCAATGACCTCTACGAGGACTGGCTGGACCGCATCGCCGAGCTCCTCAGCGTCGCTGGGGGCTCTCCTGCACAGACCCTTGCACTGCCTCGCCCACCTCCCGCTGTGGGCAATGTAGCTCATGGAGCGCCTCCACCACATCCCCTTCAAGATATCATCCTCGGGCCAAGGTGCGCGGCCCTGCAGCGCGACCCACCATGCAGGGTGCCCACGCACGAAGAAGGACGTTGCCGAGAGATCCAGCGGCCGCGAGAGGGTGCTCCCGCGCTCCGTGCACCACCACACCAGGCCTGCGTGCCGCCTGCAGCGGCAGCGCGTGGGAACCAAGACCAGGCTCCACCTCCACGACAAGCTCTGGTGACCACCGCGGGCTACCGCGCCTTCACCCTCGAGCTGCGCAGCATTGTCTGGCCCGGCAAGTTCAAGCCTGACCTGCCTCCACGCTACGACCGCACCCCCGACCCTGCTGAGTTTCTGCAGCTCTACGAGCTGAGCATCGAGGAGGCCAATGGTGACGAGAAGGTCATGGCAAACTGGTTCCCCATGGCTCTCAAGGACGGCGCGCGCTCGTGGCTCCTGAACAAGCCTGCGGGATCGATCTCCTCCTGGGGCGAGATGCACGAGCGTTTCGTCGCCAACTTCGAGGGTACTCACGACCGCCCGCCAGCCACAGACGACCTGCGGCGCATCAAGCAGCAACCAGGGGAAACCCTGCAGAAGTACATCCAGCGCTTCAACATCGTTTGCCTCAAGATTCCCAAGGTGACGGACGAGGCCATCATCTGCGCATTTTCTGATGGCGTCCGTGATGTCAAGATGAAGAAAGAGCTCGCCATACACGAGGACCTGTGCACGGCTCTAGAGATGTTCAACATGGCGACCAAGTGTGCAAGAGCTGAGGAGGGAAGCCTCTCCCTCCTCGAGCTTCCAGCTGCAGACCCAGAAGACAAGAAGGCCAAGACCAAGGATGTGAAGCATAAGGGGGCTGCCGTGCTCGAGGCAGAACCAGAGATGAAACACGAATGCGGCCACCCAGAGTCATCCAAGGCCAACCACCCGTTCCGCGCCTTCCATAACGTACACAGCCACAACACCAACGACTGTCAGGAGCTCAGGGCCATCCGCGACAAGCGCTTCGGTGGACGCCTCGAGCGCAATGATCGAGGCTACGGTGCGGAGGAGGCCGAAGTGGAGGACACTGGGACGACCGCGGCCCCCAACAGGAGTGTTTCGACCAGCCTCGCGAGGACCGCTGGCAGGACCAGCCTTGAGAGGGCGCCTGGAGGGACCAACCTCATGAGGACCGTCCTTAGGGCAAGGCCGGGCTCCCTCCGTTGCCACCACCATCGAGGAAGAATGACAACCATCACCAGAACGACGGGGCTAGGGGCTTCCAGGGCCTCGCGCCATTGCCTGCATCTTCGGTGGCGCCCAGGCCCCAGCCCCTCATCGCATCTTCTAGCAGTTCGCCCGTGAGGTGAATGCCGTCCTCCACAGGCTCGAGGCCACGCGTATGCTCAGGTGGTCCAAGTGCACCATCACCTTTAGCTCGGCCGACCAGCTCAAGTGCGCTGCAACCGCCGGCGCCCTCCCGATGCTCTGCTCACCCGTCATCAGCAATGTCCTCATCACCAAGAGCCTCATCGATGGCGGCGCGGGGATTAATTTCATTTTGGTCGAGACATTCAACCGCCTCCAAGTGCCATATGATCAGCTACAGCCCACCAAGCCCTTCTCAGGAGTGACTGATGGCTCCACCACCCCGATAGGGCAGATCCGCCTCCCTGTCACCTTCGGCCAGCGCGACAACTACCGCACCGAGCTCATCGACTTCGACAACACCCACATTCGCCTTCCATACAATTCCATCCTTGGGTATCCGGCCCTGGCCAAGTTCATGGCGGTGACCCACCATAGCTACAACGTCCTCAAGATGCCAGGAAGCTGCGGCGTCATCACAGTCGCTTGCGAGGAGAAGGACGCGGTGTGATCCCTCGAGCGCGCCTACCAAGCTGCAGCGACTGAAGACCCAGACAGCGGAGGCGCTATCTACCTTCCTGAGGCTGTCCCCAAGAAGAAGAAGCACTTGCTTGCTACCTCTTAAGCATGCGTTGGTTTTCCCTTGAAGAGGAAAGGGTGATGCAGCAAAGTAGCATAAGTATTTCCCTCAGTATTGAGAACCAAGGTATCAATCCAGTAGGAAGTTACACGCAAGCCGCCTTGTACCTGCACAAACAAATAAGAACCTTGCAACCAACGCAATAAAGGGGTTGTCAATCCCTTCACGGCCACTTGCAAAAGTGAGATCTGATAGAGATAATGAGATAAATATTTTTTGGTATTTTTATGATATAGATTGGAAAGTAAAGATTGCAAAATAAACAACGATAGAAATAGCTAGTTGATAGGAAAATAATATGATGGAAGATAGACCCGGGGGCCATAGGTTTCACTAGTGGCTTCTCTCAAGATAGCATAATTTTACGGTGGGTGAACAAATTACTGTCGACCAATTGATAGAAAAGCGCATAGTTATGAGAATATCTAGGCATGATCATGTATATAGGCATCACATCCGCGACAAGTAGACCGAAACGATTATGCATCTACTACAATTACTCCACACATCGACCGCTATCCAGCATGCATCTAGAGTATTAAGTTCATAAGAACAGAGTAACGCATTAGGCAAGATGACATGATGTAGAGGGATAAACTCAAGCAATATGATATAAACCCCATCTTTTTATCCTTGATGGCAACAATACGATACATGCCTTGCTGCCCCTGCTGTCACTGGGAAAGGACACACAAGATTGAACCCAAAGCTAAGCACTTCTCCCATTGCAAGAAAGATCAATCTAGTAGGCCAAACCAAACTGGTAATTCGAAGAGACTTGCAAAGATATCAAATCATACATATAAGAATTCAGAGAAGAATAAAATATTGTTCATAGATAATCTTGATCATAAACCCACAATTCATCGTATTTCGACAAACACACCGCAAAAAGAATTACATCGAATAGATCTCCAAGAAGATCGAGGAGAACTTTGTATTGAGATCCAAAGAGAGAGAAGAAGCCATCTAGATAATAACTATGGACCCGAAGGTCTGTGGTAAACTACTCACACATCATCGGAGAGGCTATGGTGTTGATGTAGAAGCCCTTCGTGATCGATTTCCCCTCCGGCGGAGCGCCGGAAAAGGCCCCACGATGGGATCTCACGAGTACAGAAGGTTGCGGTGGTGGAAATAGGGTTTCGTGGTGCTCTAGGATGTTTTCAGGGTATATGAGTATATATAGGCGAAAGAAGTAGGTCGGTGTAGCCACGATGGGCCCACGAGGGTGGGGGCGCGCCTACCCCCCTGGGCATGCCTCCCTGCCTTGTGGCCGCCTTGTTGCTTCCTTGACGTCCACTCCAAGTCTCCTGGATTGCGTTTTTTCCAAAAATAACTCTCCCGAAGGTTTCATTCTGTTTGGACTACGCTTGATATTCCTTTTCTGTGAAACACTGAAATAGGCAAAAAAACAGCAATTTGCACTGGGCCTTCGGTTAGTAGGTTAGTCCCAAAAATAATATAAAAGTGCATAACAAATCCCATTAGATATCCAAAACATATAATACAATAGCATGGAACAATCAAAAGTTATAGATACGTTGGAGACGTATCAAGCATCCCCAAGCTTAATTCATGCTCGTCCTCGAGTAGGTAAATGATAAAAACATAATTTTTATGTGGAATGCTACCTAGCATAATTATCAATGTAACTTTTCTTTATTGTGGCATGAATGTTCAGATCCGAAAGATTCAAAATAAAAGTTTAATATTGACATAAAAATAATAATACTTCAAGCATACTAACAAAGCAATCATGTCTTCTCAAAATAACATGGTCAAAGAAATTTATCCCTACAAAATCATATAGTCTGGCTGGCTCTATCTTCATCACACAAAATATTTAAATCATGCACAACCCCGATGACAAGCCAAGCAATTGTTTCATACTTTTGATGTTCTCAAACTTTTTCAATCTTCACGCAATACATGAGCATGAGCCATGGACATAGCACTATATGTGGAATAGAAAGGTAGTTGTGGAGAAGACAAAAAAAGGAGAAGATAGTCTCACATCAACTAGGCGTATCAAAGGGCTATGGAGATGCCCATCAATAGATATCAATGTGAGTGAGTAGGGATTGCCATGCAACGGATGAACTAGAGCTATAAGTGTAGGAAAGCTCAACAAAAGAAACTATGTGGGTGTGCATCCAACTCGCCTGCTCACGAAGACCTAGGGCATTTTGAGGAAGCCCATCAGTGGAATATACAAGCCAAGTTCTATAATGTAAAATTCCCACTAGTATATGAAAGTGACAACATAGGAGACTCTCTATCATGAAGATCATGGTGCTACTTTGAAGCACAAGTGTGGTAAAAGGATAGTAACATTTACCCTTCTCTCTTTTTCTCTCATTTTTTTATTTGGCCCTTTCTCTTTTTGATGGCCTCTTTTTTTATTTTCCTTTTTTTTCTTTTCGTCCAGAGTCTCATCCCGACTTATGGGGGAATCATAGTCTCCATCATCCTTTCCTCACTTGGGACAATGCTCTAATAATGATGATCATCACACTTTTATTTACTTACAACGTAAAAATTACAACTCAATACTTAGAACAAAATATGACTCTATGTGTACCGGGATATGCAATGAATCAAGAGTGACATGTATGAAAGAATTATAAAGGTGTCTTTGCCACAAATACGATGTCAACTACATGATCATGCAAATCAATATGACAATGATGAAACGTGTCATAACAATGGAACAGTGGTAAGTTGCATGTCAATATATCTCGGAATGGCTATGGAATTGCCATAATAGGTAGGTATGGTGGCTATTTTGAGGAAGGTATATGGTGGGTACATGATACCGGTGAAAGGTGCGCGGTATTAGAGAGGCTAGCAATGGTGGAAGGGTGAGAGTGTGTATAATCCACGGACTCAACATTAGTCATAAATAACTCACATACTTATTGCAAAAATATATTAGTTATCGAAACAAAGTACTACGCGCATGCTCCTAGGGGGATAGATTGGTAGGAAAAGACCATCGCTCGTCCCCGACCGCCACTCATAAGGAAGACAATCAATAAATAAATCATACTCCGAATTCATCACATAACGGTTCACCATACGTGCATGCTCGGGAATCACAAACTTTAGAACAAGTTTTTCTCAAATTCACAACTACTCAACTAGCATGACTCTAATATCACCATCTTCATATCTTAAAACAATTATAAAGAATCAAACTTCTCATAGTATTCAATGCACTTTATATGATAGTTTTTATTATACCCATCTTGGACGTTCAACATATTAGGACTAATTTTATAGCCAAAGCAAATTACCATGTTGTTTTATAAGACTCTCAAAATAATATAAGTGAATCATGAGAGATCAATACTTTCTATAAAATAAAACAACCACCATGATATAAGTGAAGCGCTAGAGCAAAATTATCTAGCTCAAAAGATATAAGTGAAGTACAAAGAGTATTCTAATAAATTCCGATGCATGTGTCTCTCTCCCAAAAGGTGTGTACAGAAAGGATGATTGTGGTAAACTAAAAAGCAAAGACTCCAATCATACAAGACGCTCCAAGCAAAACGCATATCATGTGGTGAATAAAAATATAGCCTCAAGTAGAGTTACCGATAGACGAAGACGAAAGAGGGGATGCCTTCCGAGGCATCCCCAAGCTTAGGCTTTTGGTTGTCCTTGAATTTTACCTTGGGGTGCCTTGGGCATCCCCAAGATTAGGCTCTTGCCACTCCTTATTCCATAGTCCATCAAATCTTTACCCAAAACTTGAAAACTTCACAACACAAAACTCAACAGAAAATCTCATGAGCTCCATTAGTATAAGAAAACAAATCACCACTTTAAGGTACTGTAATGAACTCATTCTTTATTTATATCGGTGTTAAACCTACTGTATTCCAACTTCTCCATGGTTCATACCCCCCGATACTAGCCATAGATTAATCAAAATAAGCAAACAATACACGTAAAACAGAATCTGTCAAAAACAGAATAGTCTGTAGCAATCAGATTTGTTAGAATACTTCTGGAACTCCAAAAATTCTGAAAAACTAGGACAACCTGAAAAATTTGTATATTTATTTACTTCAAAAATAATTGGTATTGTATCACGTTCTGGTGAATTTTAACAATTACTTTAAATGGAGCTAAAGTTTCTGTCTTTTCAAAGAAGATCAAACAACTATCACCCAAGAAGATCCTATTGGTTCTACTTGGAACAAACACTAACTAAAACATGAAAACACATCCAAACAGAGGCTAGATGAATTATTTATTATTAAACAGAAACAAAAGTGTCGGTGTACTAGAGTAGGGGTACCCCTAGCACCCCGAACTCGTGCACGGGCAGCTTCAGACTCAGCGCGGGCTGGCCAGGTGATCATCAAGATCTTCCGCGGCTCCTTTGGAGCCATTCGAGAACAAAGTAATCAAGGCCCCGACAAGAGGAGCTTGCCGGAAGACCACTCAAGGCACGGCGAAACAAGGCCCGGCAAGAGGAGCTTGCCGGAAGGCTTGGTGAGCGCCGAGCTCCCAAACGCGACAGGGTTCTGCGCGGCAAGGCGCTTGCCGCGGCAGTAACCTCTCTTCATCTCCGCTCCAGCTCATCCGCCAACGTGTCGCCGCTGGGCTTTCCGAGAACGCGTGTCGATGGGCTGTGCAGCCAGCGGGAGCAGCGATAAGCGGCGCTGAAAAGCTACCATCGTGGCAAACGGAGGCGCACTTGACGGTCCCTGTTACAATCGTTTCAGCGATCGAGACGGGCATTTATGACTCTTGTCCCTTGCCGTCGAGTTAGGTATAGATCATCAGACACCGTACAAGCGTGTACCAACCTCTGTTTTACTATCTTATCCTTGTCTACTTGCCACTGTGGTGACCCCTTGTGCCTATAAAAGGAGGCCCAAGTGCAACGAGAAAGGGTTCGGTTCGGCTCGGCTTAGTTCATTCGACTCATACGAGACCACACTCAAAGCTAGGTTTTGTAGCTCCCATTGCTCCCTAGCAAGAACACAATATAATCCACAAAGCAGCAGAGGAGTATTATCTCTCGGAGAGCTCCGGCTGGGTAAATCTGCTCGTGTGCATCGCTCGATCCGCTTTGTGCATCCTCCGCTCCCCTCCAACCACAAGGGACCAGGTCCCATAGGTGATCGCGGGACACGATCATACTTCCCGACATCTTTGGCGCGCTGTAGGGCGTCGAGGCTGTGTGAACCCGATCCGCGCTCACACGAGCAGTTTCTTCATCAACACCTTCATCAACATGCCACCAAGAAGAAGGCTTCGTGGCAGCAGAGCCGTCGCGTCAAACCCACCACCACCGGAGCCGACGAGTGGTGGAGAAGACGCCGGCGGAGGAACGGCGCTGCCGAAGAGCCCACGGCGCTGCCAGATCCAAGGACAAGACGGCACAAGCTTCGACGTCCGAGTCCGCACCGCGTCCTTCTCAAGAGGCGCTGAAAGACAGCGCCATGGTGCTCGCAGCACCATACGCCCAATAGATCAAGGCTGCCGGAGGATCCGGGACCCTCGAGACCAAGATGCACACCAAAGATGCCGGTACCGGCGAGTACGGTCGCTGGGCGGACGCTGCTCCTCCTAACTTGGTTAGGAGTCCGAGCACGCCTCGCTTCTTCGCCCGCACGCCATTTCCAC
Source organism: Aegilops longissima (assembly GCA_021605205.1). NCBI lineage: Eukaryota > Viridiplantae > Streptophyta > Magnoliopsida > Poales > Poaceae > Aegilops > Aegilops longissima. The sequence continues at coordinate 283,246,317 of CM038679.1, read as the reverse complement.
CCACCACACCAGCAAGCCTTGGCAAGAGCTCAGCTACTTTAGACTACCCTCCAACGGCCGACAAGATCGACGAATGGAGGGCCACCATCCGAGCCTCATCGGCTTTGCTAACGGCGACGCCCCGGCAACTAAGCGCCTCGCAGCCGCTGCAAGGCGACAAGGCACGAGCCGATGACGACGAGACTTGCGGGGGTGCAGCCACCGTACACTCCCCTACGAAGGCCAAGATCGCCGACTCGCCGGATCCACCTCGACAGCGACTCCACAGCGTCGTCGGATCCGCGAGCTCATCGCGACCAGCGCCAAGTTCTTCGAGAACGGCAAGAAGAAGATGCTCGAACCCGTATCGAAGCGCCAAGAGAAGCGCGGCCACGCGACCAGCGCGCGGGCCCACTGTCGATATGCATGCGCCAGGGGAACCAGCGACTTGTCAGACGCGTAGGTTGCCCTGCGCTCACTCGTGAGCTGCGGCAAGTCCAAAGGGTCCCGACAAGAAAACTTCAAGCCGAGATGTGCGGAGAAGTATGATGGCAGGACACACCCATCGGAGTTCCTCAGCATCTACACCATCGCGGTGCAGGCTGCGGGGGGACGAGACGACAAGATCCTCGCCAACTATTTCCCTCTGGTACTCAAGCCAAACGTCAGGTCTTGGCTCATGCACTTGCCGGACAGCTCTATTTCTTCTTGGGCGGATTTGTGCCACCAGTTTGTCGGCGCCTTCATAGGCGGCCACAAGCCTCATGGCCAAGAGAGTGACCTTCACCTGCTCGCCCAAAAGGAAGGAGAGTCCTCAAAATTCATCCGAGATTCAGCCGTGTGCATTACAACATCCCAGATGTCCACCCCGCCATGTAATCGGTGCATTTCATCGAAATGTGCGAAACCGCAGGATGAGGAGGAGATGGCGATGTGCAAAGTGAAAGACGCCACGAGCTCTACGCCTGGACGACAAGTGTGCACGCTACTGAAGAAGGAAGAAGACTCCCAGAGAGGATGTGGGAGCAGAGTCCGACAAGGAGGAGACCGCCCGGCAAGGAAGAGCCGTCGGCTAAACAACGAAAGAAGAAAACCAAGAAGTACTAGTTGTCGAGCAGTCCGCAAGGATGGTGCCGCCAACAAAGTCAAGGCTGGTGGCTCCGCAAGGAGGTTGTTGCCGACAACGACCGCCAAGTTGTGGCGGCCGCCGATAAGCCCGACAGCTCCAACAAGCAAGATCAGAAGATCCACCGCACCAAGGGCCACGATCTCCAGAGCTGCAAGAAAGTCGAGCAGCTTGTTGAGCTACAGAGGGCTGAATACGAGCGGCGAGACAAGGAGAAGGCCCAGGAAGGTGCAGGTGCAGCTAGTAAGAAGAGACCCGGTCGGGGAGGACGCCGCGGCAAGGCCAAGCAGCGGCAAGGAGACAGACCTCCCCGCGGCCGCGACAAGGAAGAAGACGAAGATGAAGATGACGAAGACATGGAAGACGATGAAGCTGACGAGCAAGAGTTTCAGAAGGCAACGGAGATCCTTTGCGTTGACGGTGGTGCTTCTCTGCATACCTCGCACCGCCAACTCAAGCAATGGATGCGTGAGGTTAATGCAGCAGAACCATCCATAGAGTCGCCAAGAAACCTCCGAAGTGGTCCAGCCGCCCATCATCTTTGACATTGAGGATCACCCCGATCGCATCACTGCGGTCGGGTGCTTGCCGATGTTGGTATCACCAACTATCCGCAACCTCAAGGTCACAAAGATGTTGGTTGACGGCGGGCCGGCTGAACCTGATCTCCTCTGCGGTGCTTCAAAACTTCAAATCCTCGACAATGAGCTCAAGAGACGGCACATTCCAAGGAATCAACCCAGAAGGAGCAAGCGAAGGGAAGATCACATTGCCGGTAACATTTGGTAGTGAGCTAAATTTCACAACCGAGAAGGTCACATTCGACGCTGCCGATTTCCCATTGCCCTACAATGGCATACTTGGCCATCCAGTAACTTGCAAGTTCATGGCAGCCTCTCATTATGCCTACAATTTACTCAAGATGCCCGCCCGATAAGCGCCATTTCTGTCCATGGCGACAAGAAGGATGCGCTTATCTGCGCCGACAAGATTTACCGGATGCAGCAGCCGCGACAGATAGCAAACCACTTGCACTGAAGCCCACGGGGAAAAAGAAGACCACTAAGTCCGCAAGAGTTCGATGCCCACTCCGCAAGCGCACCTCTTCGAGTGCCGCGCTACCGCCGAGGACGCACCATCGAGCTCCACCGCAAGTGCAAGAAGATGATGGCAGCTCCGCCGAAGACCAAGAATGTGCCCGCCAAGGAGGGCGGCACCGTGGTACCTTCACCATCGCTGCCACGCTTGATCCTAAATAGGAAGGCGAGCTCGTTGCTTTCCTGCGGGCGAATGTCGATGTGTTTGCATGGCAACCATCTGACATCCCCGGTGTTCCCAGGAAAGTAATTGAGCACCACCTAGCTGTCTGTCCTCACGCGCGGCCCGTCAAGCAAAAAGTTAGGAAACAGGCAGTGGAGCGCCAAGAATTCATAGCGGAAGAAATCAAGAAGTTGGAAGCAGCAGGCCTTGTCAGAGGAGTACTCCATCCCACGTGGTTGGCCAATCCGGTAGTTGTACGCAAGGCCAATGGGAAATGGAGACTTTGTATTGACTTCACAGATGTTAATAAAGCTTGTCCCAAAGACCCATTTCCCTTGCCACGTATAGACCAGATTGTTGACTCCACAGCTGGATGTGATTTGCTTTCATTTCTTGATGCATATTCAGGGTATCATCAGATCTTCATGGCGTAAGAGGATGAGGAGAAACCGCATTCATTACACCATGTGGCACGTCTCGCTTCATACGGATGCCTTTCGGTTTGAAGAATGCTGGTTCAACTTTTGCAAGAGTAGTCCATGATGCTTTTGAGCCACAAATACACGTAAATGTAGAAGCCTACATGGATGACATAGTGGTCAAGAGCAAGGACAAAGCAACTCTGGTTCAGGATTTGATGAGACATTTGCAAATCTGCGCAAGATCAACCTCAAGCTCAACCCCGAGAAGTGCGTGTTTGGAGTCCCTTCCGCAAGCTTCTCGGTTCTTTGTGTCTCGGCGGGGAATTGAAGCCAATCCCGACAAGATCAAGGCCATCGAGCAGATTGAAGCACCAAAGCACGTCAAGGATGTAAGAAGGCTTGCCGGTTGCGTGGCTGCTCTCAGCAGGTTTATCTCTAAGTCTGCTGAGCGTGCCCTGCCATTTTTCAAGATTTTGAAAAAGGCAGGTCCAATTAAATGGACTCCCGGAGCGGAGGCTGCGCTGCAGGACTTGAAGAGATACCTGTCCTCCACTCCAATACTTGTCGCACCTAGGCCACAAGAGAAGTTGCTGCTGTATATAGCGGCGACCAATCAAGTGGTTAGTGCTGCGTTAGTAGCGGAGAGGAGGCGGATGATGAGCCGCAACCAAGGCAGGTGCATCCAGCGACAAGCGTGGGGCTTCACCACAAGCTCGTCCCGACAAGGACGGATCTTTGCAGAATGCGACAAGATACGAAAAGGATGGTGCAGCGCCTACTACTTTGTCGGCCCCTTCTGACAGGGGCTAGGTCAAGGTACTGCGGTGTGCGAAGTTGCTTTTCGGCCTCCTCATGGCCTCGAGAAAGCTGCGCCATTACTTCCAAGCACATGAGATAACAGCTTGTCACTGCTTTCAATGAAGAGGATTTTGCAAAATCCGAAGCAACAGCAGAATTGTCGAGTGGGCCTTTGGACTGCTGCTTTGGTCTCAAGTTTGAAAGCACTTCATCTATCAAAAGCGAGCATTGGCGGAATTCATAGCAGAGTGAACGCCAACGCAAGATGAAGAAATTCGAGACGAGCATCCCGTCAAAGGAGGCAAATAAAGAGTGGCTGATGTACTTTGATGGTGCCTTCGCTGCAAGGCGCCGGTGCCGGCGTCTTGCTTATCGCACCCACCGGAGAGCACCTCAAGTACATAGTCCAGATGCACTTTCCCAAGGAACAAGCAATAAACAATACTACAGAGTATGAAGGTTTGCTTGCCGGTCTAAGGATTGCGGTAGACCTTGGGATCAAGAAGCTCATTGTCAGGGGGGACTCGCAACTTGTCGTCCGCCAAGTAAATAAAGATTATCAGAGTCCGTTGATGGAAGCCTACGTCGATGAAGTGAGGAAGCTAGAAGAGCACTTTGAAGACCTGCAATTGGAACATGTTCCAAGAGCTCAGAATGATATTGCTGATGGCCTGTCGAAGTGCGCCACACTCAAGTTACCTGTGGAACCAGGAATTTTTGTGCTCAAGCTAACTCAACCAACCGTAACACCATCAACATGACAGAGCAAGAAGAGAAAATTGGTTTCCGGCGACTACTTTCCGGCAGAGCTCCCTGGAGCCGCCGCCAAGAAGGTCCCTAAAATCAACGCAAATATCACTGAGGAGCAGTCTGCTCCGACAAACCCCGTGGTTTGTTTCGTTCAAGCAGACGCCCCGACAAGCTTTGCTCGGCAAGGTTGCCGGGATCATCAAGCTCCGGCGGAACCACGTGTTCTGCCGTGGAAGCTAATGTTCCCGCAGATGGTAGATGAGCCTTTAGTCCTTGTTGTCGAGCCACGAGTGCTCCAAAGATGGGCGCAGAAATCGCCCATTTCCTTCGACAGAGAACTTCCCAAGAGCAAGAAGAAGCGGAAAAAGTAGCCGGCAATCAAGTATGTATCAGTTTGTTGACAACATCCTATACGTAAGAAGACTCAACAGAGTGAAATTGAAGTGTATTTGCCAGAAGATGGATGTAAGCTGTTGGCGAGAGATACTTGGAGGCATATGTGGTCACCACATTGGCGAAGAGCACTTGCCGCAAAGCTTTCCGGCAAGGTTTCTTCCGCCGAAGCCCTCCAGATGCAAATCGCACAAGTAACCAAGTGTGAAGCGTGCAAGGCCCATTCCAAACAGATACACCAAACCAGCTCAAGCTCTCCAGACGATCCCTTTATCCTGGCCCTTTTCGGTCTCGGGGCTCGACATCCTCGGCCCCTTCCCCCGAGCTGTCGGGGGCTTTGAGTACTTGTACGTCGCAATCGACAAGTTCACAAAGTGGCGGAAGTGGAACCAGTGAGGAAGGTGACAACCTGAGTCAGCAGATCAAGTTCTTCAGTCAATCGTTTGTCGCTTTGGGATTCCTAACGAATCATCACCGACAACGGCACACAGTTCACAAGCCGCACCTTCATGCAAGACGCCCAAGATCTTGGCGCCAAGATCTGCTTTGCTTCATTGCTCATCCGAGAAGCAATGGTCAAGCGAGAGAGCAAACGCTGAAGTGCTGCGGGGACTCAAGACCAGAACTTTCGGCAAAGCCGCGCAAGTCGCGGAAGAAATCGGATCGAGGAGCTGCCGGTGGTTCTTGGTCGATCAGACGACGCCAAATCGAGCCACCGCCAAACACCTTTCGCTCTAGTCTATGGAGTAGAGGCAGTTCTCCCCACGGAACTCGTGATACAGGTCACCTCGAGTGCTCGCTATGATGAGTTTGAGCAAGAGCAGCTGCGACAAGATGACGCGCTGCCTCGAGGAGGATCGCCTTCGAGCTGCAGACGAGCTGCTCGTTATCAGAAGCTTTGCGCCGCTACCATAGCCGCAGTTAATGCCGAAGCTTCGAGGAAGGCGACCTTGTTCTTCGCGCGCTCAATCCGCCAAGAATTCCAACAAGTTGACGCCGGTGGGAAGGCCCTTATCGGGTGAAACGAGTCACTAGGCCCGCGCGTCCGCCTTGAGACCGAAGATGGCGCCCGTGAGCAATTCCTGGAATATAGAGCATCTTCGCAAGTTTTACCCATATAGGCGCGTTGTTGGCAACCACCCTATTGTACAAGGCTTGCATTGTTGCATGTAATCCTTTGTACAAAGCCGGGCGAAGACCCTGCATCAAGAAAGCCTATGTGTTGCGCACAACTTGTCAAGACATGCTTTCCTAATCTTATATGCATGTGTTATCCAACATTTTGTGCAGCATCCACACCGATAGCGATAACGAGCCACTAGGCTCCATAACTTTATTTTCTTCTTTCTTCTCAAACAAGAATAAGGTTCATCCACCCACAAGTTAACCGGGGAGGAGAAGATAATGGTGTGGGCCACCAAGCGTCGCCGAGGAACTATTGCCTTGCCGAAGTGAACAACAGAGAAGCTAAGTTGCTAAGTTTAAACAATCAGTTTTAATTTTAAGTTATCTTCCTCGAACGATAGTACTTTGTATGGAAAACCTGCGCGCTGAGGAACCGACTCATGACTAGCTTGCGCCCTTACTTTGTTTCGAGTCCGCTCAACAACTTAAGTGTGCTGCAACTAGTTGCGATAAGGTTGCTTGTCGGAGGCGGCATCGCCAGAGGCTGCTGAAGTTCGCACTCACCGCCATGCAAAGGTGTTTGCACCGACAAGTCCCCTAAAAGCGAGGGCATAAACATACAAGGAAAAAATCAAGTAAAGGAAATAACATTGCATTCGATTGCCTAAGATAGTGTATATTACATAATAACTTGTCGCAGATCTAATAAATTTTTCGCCTAAACATGATCTACAAATGACAAGAGAATGATAAGCTTACGGCCTAGTCCACGCGGTCACCATCGAGCCTCTTGACTCCGCCACCCTGTCCACAATGGTGCGATAAGGGCCTTGAGCGCTTCAACGCCGCCAGATGGAGGCAGGGACTTGAGGACTTTGGTGAAATCGACGCTGGGTTGCGGAAGGCCACTTTCAAGACTTTCGAGAGCCCCGGCAAGAACTTGGCGTGACTCCTCGCCAGCTTGCTTTGGGATCTCCTCCCGAGTCAGCTGGAGACCCGTCAAGACGCCCTTGAAGAACAGTGCTGAGCTTGACGCTGGGTTGGAGGTTCTCGTCGGTGGAGTACCCAAGATCCACCATCCCCAGCTCCATCAACTCGTTATGGATGGCGGTGGCGGTGTCCACAAGACCTTCTGTCCAGTGCACTATGCTATCTCTGAGATTATTCTGGGCAGTCACAACATTCGACAGCAGTTCCTCGTTGGCCTTGATCTTCTCCAGCAGGCCCGCTTCCGCCTCCTTGGCGCTTCCAACGCCTCCGCAAGGTGGTCATTTCAGCCCAGATCCGCCTTTGGAGTCCTTGGCGGCGCCGATCTCCTTGATCTTCTCAGCGAGGCGACCTCGCAACTCACCGAGAGTGTAGGCGCCCTTCTCGCGCTCATGCTTTAGCGCGGTGACCTCTTCGCCGCTCTTCCGAAGGGTGGCCTCCAGCTGAGCCACCCTCGTCTCCAATTCCTTCTTGGCGGCCTCGGCAGCCGCAGCAGCATCCTTTGCCTCCTGAAGTGGCCCGCCAATCGATTGCTCACGCCGCGGCGAGATCTTCCTCATAGCTGTCGAGGTTGATCTTTTCGCGCCACCACCTTCTTGCGCTGAGAGCTTCTCGCCGGCAAGCCTCTCTGCCTCGACCTCAGCCTTCTCCAAGATGAAGGCCGTGCGCCTCGGCAAGCTGCCCTGCTTGTGCTATATCCCGGAGAGTTTTTATTGGCGCCGCGGAGCTCTTCCGCGCGTTTCTCCAAGTCAGCTCCGCGCTCGCGACAAGCGCCTCGACTCCAGCTTGGCTTGTCGGGCGCGGTAGAGCGACAACAACCTCCTTAGCAGCTGCTCCTCCTCGAGCTCACCATCGCTGCTGCTCGGAGCATCGACCAGCGACAGCCGGCGGAGGCAAGCAGCCCGTCAAGGTCTCCTTCGCCGGTGCCTCGAGCTTGATGCCCATGGGAGCTTGATAAAGACACCTCGCCGCCTTGAGATAGGCGCTGGCTGGGGCTCTTCGAGTCTGTGCGGCATCGGTGGCGGAGGATCGGCGGTCGGTGCAGCGCCTGGCGCCCTGCGGCCTCGGGCTGCCGGTCACGATCGCCGGATCCTCCCCACCTCTGCGCCCGAGCCTTGGCGGCCTCCTCGCCGGCGGGCCCATCGGCACTGCTCTCCTCCTCCATGTTGGCGGCGCCGACATTGTCACCATGGCGTCCCCTCGCCGGGCAGCCTCGGTCCCATCGGATCTCCGGCGGATGGATCTGATGGTCGAAAAAGAAAGAACAAGTCAAGCAAATGTTCAAAAAGAAGAACAGAAGAAAAGAACCCAAGGGAAATTCTCAAATAAGAAGATTACCCGCAGAGGGTCTGCTGCTGCGGTCTCCACCACCGGAGGGTTGTCGGCGCTGCCCTTGCCGAGAAGATCCCCTTGTCGGAGAGGCCTCCCTTGCGAGAGCGCTCCCTTGGCGGAGAGTTCTCCTTGGCGGCGTAGTTGAAGCAAGCGAACTTCGGGGGTGACCTCCGGTGCTTCCTGATGAGACTGCTCTGCTCCTACATAATTCAACAAACCATATATCAGTGACGGAGAAGTGCCCAAGCACACCTAACCATGAGGATTAAACCAAACACTTACGCTGGGGGCTATGCTGGGAGCCGCTCTGTTGAAGGATTGCCGGGTCCGGCAAGGGAGTCCCAGACGTGCCCCCTGTCGCCACAGGGGAATCATCTGAGACGACAACCACCGGGTCTTGGCCCTTCGACGCCTCGAGCTAAGCGCCCCAAGAAGGAGAAGGTTCAGAGTGAAGCCACGATACAAAATAAAGCAATAAATTGGAGGATTACAAGTAGCAAAGAATAAGATCTTACTCTTCCTCTTCTTCCTGAGCCGAGGGCGGAGAGATCAAATTCCGCCCGACGCATTTAATTGGAGGAGAAGAGTCCCTCGGACGCTGGCGGGTGCAGGGGCCGCGACCTGAAGACCCGCCCCGTCGCCATGGCGGCATGGGCGCCCCGCTGCAACAAGTGCTTGCCGCGGTAGAGCGGCTGGGCGGCGAGGCGGCTGTTGGGCCATCTGCCGCCCGCCACTTCTCCGTCTTGCGGAGGCGCTCTCTTGGCGGGGCTGCTGGCTCCTCCTGCGGCAAGCTGCTTGACGGCGGAGGGGAATCGCTTCGTCGGCTCTTCCGGATTGACGCTGGCTCAGCCTGCTCCTCCTCACCGTGAGCTCTCCTCGGTCGGCGAGACTTGCCGCTTCAGCTGTTTCCGCCTCGACGGTAAACCCAAACACGCCGGGCGGCGGCGGCTTCTACCGCCTCCTCCAACCTTGTGGCGATCGCGCCATCTCCTGATCGGTGGTGTCGCGGTGAGCCGCTTACGCCGCCGTCGCGGATCGGCACTTCCGCCAAGTTGTCGAAGAACTGCTGCACGACGCCGCCGGGCGGGCTCTCGCTAGTTGGAACGATTCCATGGGAATCGCTGCAACGACATCATCGCTGGATGTCGTCAAGCGACGAGTTGTTGCACAAGGGCATGACTGCCTCGCCAACATGCACCACTCGGTGATCCGCATCGCTTGAACAGCCCCGCAGATGCCGCCCAGCTCCAAGATAGTAAAATTCCAGTTCAGACCCGGCGCAGCCTCATGATGTCCGCCGATTTTGAATTCCTAAGCAGGCCTCCTCCTCTCTGCAAGGGCGCAATGCGGCGGCGAAGAAGTCCGCGCCAACAGCTCCTACGGTAAGCCCTGCTTGCCGGAGACGCAAAATCCTAGTCACGGTAATCTTCAACTTGTCGCCCTCCGCGCCAAGTTGCTCCAATCATTGCCGCCAAGACTATGGGAGTTTGGCGCGAGGCGGTGAAAGGCTGTGGCTCCTCCTCTAAGATCCAACACCAGTCAGCTCTCCACTCCTCCCACTTGCTACGGAGCTCTCCGTCAAGATATGCTTCCTTCTTGCCGATCCCGAGACCCATGCAATCCCTCCCAAGCGGCTCTCTCTCTCTACGCTGGGCATGAAGTAATGGCGAAGAGTGCTACATTTGGGTGGACCCCAACAAAGTTCTCGCAGAGGTGTGCGAAACCGGCCAAGGTGAGGACGGCGTTGGGGGTGAAATCAAGGAGGCGGAGCCCATATGTGTTCATGACATCGCAAAAGAATTAGAAAAGGGCGACAGAGCCCGCAGTGGAAGAAAAGCCAAGAAAAGGTACCCGATGGAAACTTTCGGATGTGGCGGCGGAGATGACTCTCGTGCTGGTGCGCCTGGTCTCCGCCGACCGAAAAGATAGTACAGCTCCGCAGCTCCTTCCCGCTGCTGTGGGATCAAGAGGGCCCGCTCCTTCCAGCGCCATGAGCTGCTGTGCTCGGCCGATTTCACGCTTTTCCCTTGTCGGCCTTCGGAGCCATGGGGAGAGGTGGTGGAAGAGGTCGATGGCGCGGTGGCACCGTGGCAATGGAGGGGCGGAGCGTCGCTCTCTTTGGGCTCGAGAAGAAAGGGGAAGCGGCGGGGTTTCGATGTGACAAAGAATGGCAAGTGGGCGCCCTGCCCTGCACTTCGCTATAAAGAGGAAGAGGGGCGGCGCTCCTATTTTTCCATTAAAGAAAGCCCCACGATCTCCCCCACGACGCCACATCCGTGCGTGACGCTCGTGGGAGGCGTGGTGGGTCCAGGCGGTAATGGCGTAATCTGCATCGCAAGCGTCTGCAGTAATCGCTTTTGGGCCCGCCCAACAGAGCTTGGCGCCGTGTGTGGCCCAGGCCCGGGCTCTGCTGTGTACTAGAGTAGGGTACCCTAGCACCCGAACTCGCACGGGCAGTTGCAGCACTCGCGGCAGGCTGGCCTGGTGATCATCAAGATCTTCCGTGGCTCCTTTGGAGCCATTCGAGAACAAAGTAATCAAGGCCCCGCAAGAGGAGCTTGCCGAAGACCACTCAAGGCACGGCGGAAACAAGGCCCCGCAAGAGGAGCTTGCCGAAGGCTTGGTGAGCGCCGAGCTCCCAAACGCGACAAGGGTTCTGCGCGGCAAGCGCTTGCCACGGCAGCAACCTCTTCATCTCCGCCCACTCATCCGCCAACGTGTCGCCGCTGGGCTTTCCTGTGAACGCGTGTCGATGGGCTGTGCGGCCAGCGGGAGCAGCGATAAGCGGCGCGACAAGCTACCATCGTGGCAAACGGAGGCGCACTTGACGGTCCTCTCATAATCGCTTCAGCGATCGAGACGGGCATTTATGACTCTTGTCCCTTGCCGCCGAGTTAGGTATAGATCATCAGACACTGTACAAAGCGGTGTACCAACCTCTGTTTTTACTATCTTACCCTTGTCTACTTGCCACTGTGGTGACCCCTTGTGCCTATAAAAGGAGGCCCAAGTGCAATGTAGAAAGGGTTCGGTTCGGCTCCGCTTAGTTCATTCTGACTCATACGAGACCACACTCAAAGCTAGGTTTTGTAGCTCCCATTGCTCCCTAGCAAGAACACAATATAATCCACAAAGCAGCAGAGGAGTATTATCTCTCGAGAGCTCCGAGCTGGGTAAATCTGCTCGTGTGCATCGCTCGATCCGCTTTTGTGCATCCTCCGCCCCCCTCCGAACCACAAGGGACCAGGTCCCATAGGTGATCGCGGGACACGATCATACTTCCCCGACAAAAAGCAAGAAACAAAAATAAAATTGGGTTGCCTCCCAACAAGCGCTATCGTTTAACGCCCCTAGCTTGGCATACAAGCAAGAATAGATCTAGGTATTATCATCTTTGGTTGGCAATTCTTCAATAGAACACTTATTGATTTGAGATCTGCATTTTTCCTTACTAGAAGATTCACCTTTATTTTTAGGCACATACATAAACTTGGCAACTTTAGTAGTAGGAAGATTTGGGGTATTTTTCACGGATGAAATGGCAGACCCTAAGTTGGTAATAATATCCTCAAGTTTATCAATTCTTGTGGAATCTTGATCAATCTTTTCGTTAACTATGGGTTCCTTTTCTTTAAAAAAATTTAAGAGCAACTCCTACCTTAGATCCGTATTGGTAATTGGTTGTGGATCTTTTATCCAAATTTTCAATCAACACTACAGTGGTAACTTTATTTTCAATAATTTCAACCTTTGCACCACATGTTTCAAAGTTAAAATAGTTCCATTAACCAAAACAGGTGGTGGGCCAAACAAATCTTAAATAGCATTATAAGAGTCAAAAGTATGCATACCCAAGAAATTCCCTCCGGTAATGGTATCAAGAATATATCTGTTCCAAGGAGTGATGCCTACGTAAAAATTGCGAACAAGAACGGAAGTAGATTGCTTCCTAGTAGATCTATTCTGAGCATTGCAAATTCTATGCCAAGCATCTTTTAGATTTTCTCCTTACTTTTGTTTAAAATTAAGAACTTCATGATCGGGAGTGCTAACAATGATAGAAGGACTAGCCATGACAACGAAACAAACGATCTAACACACGGACACACAAGAAGCAAGCGGAAAGAGACGAGAGAAAAAAGGGCGAATAAAATGGCAAGGGTGAAGTGGGGGAGAGGAAAACGAGAGGCAAATGGCAAATAATGTAATGCGAGGGATAAGAGTTTGTGATGGGTACTTGCTATGTCTTGACCGGTGCATAGATCTCCCGAACGGCGCCTTTAAATGGCTAGTTGTCGGGAGATCAAATCTGACTTGACTTGGCGAACCTCCCGCAACGCTGCGAAAATCCTTCTTGCTACCTCTTGAGCATGTGTTGGTTTTCCGTTGAAGAGGAAAGGGTGATGCAGCAAAGTAGCGTAAGTATTTCTCTCAGTTTTGAGAACCAAGGTATCAATCCAGTAGGAGGTTACACGCAAGTCGCCTTGTACCTGCACAAACAAATAAGAACCTTGCAACCAACGCGATAAAGGGGTTGTCAATCCCTTCACGACCAATTGCAAAAGTGAGATCTGATAGAGATAATGAGATAAATATTTTTGGTATTTTTATGATATAGATTGGAAAGTAAAGATTGCAAAATAAACAACGATAGAAATAGCTAGTTGATAGGAAAATAATATGATGGAAGATAGACCCGGGGGCCATAGGTTTCACTAGTGGCTTCTCTCAAGATAGCATAATTTACGGTGGGTGAACAAATTACTGTCGACCAATTGATAGAAAAGCGCATAGTTATGAGAATATCTAGGCATGATCATGTATATAGGCATCACATCCGCGACAAGTAGACCGAAACGATTCTGCATCTACTACTATTACTCCACACATCGACCGCTATCTAGCATGCATGTAGAGTATTATGTTCATAAGAACAGAGTAACGCATTAGGCAAGATGACATGATGTAGAGGGATAAACTCAAGCAATATGATATAAACCCCATCATTTTATCCTTGATGGCAACAGTACAATACGTGCCTTGGTGCCCCTGCTGATCGATTTCCCCTCCGGCGGAGCGCCGCAAAAGGCCCCACGATGGGATCTCACGGGTACAGAAGGTTGCGGTGGTGGAAATAGGGTTTCGTGGTGCTCTAGGATGTTTTCAGGGTATATGAGTATATATAGGCGAAAGAAGTAGGTCGGTGTAGCCACGATGGGCCCACGAGGGTGGGCGCGCCACCCCAGGCACGCCTCGCCTCGTGGGCCGCCTCGTTGCTTCCTTGACGTCCACTCCAATTCTCCTGGATTGCGTTTGTTCCAAAAATAACTCTCCCGAAGGTTTCATTCTGTTTGGACTACGTTTGATATTCCTTTTCTGTGAAACATTGAAATAGGCAAAAAACATCAATTTGCACTGGGCCTTCGGTTAGTAGGTTAGTCCCAAAAATAATATAAAAGTGCATAACAAAGCCCATTAAACATCCAAAACAGATAATATAATAGCATGGAACAATCACTCCGCCAAGAGCCTCAGGAGAGCAGTGTCTCCAGCGGCATCACCTCAGGACCAGCGCCCACGGATGGGGCGCCTCCATCTCTTGCATAGGAAGGCGTGCCTGGCGCCCTCCTCAGGCTAGGCTCGGGGGCTCTCTTTTGGAGGGCCTCTGACTTAGCCAATGTCACGAGGGAGGCGCTCGGGCACCACATGGAATCATGCTTCACCGCATGCTTCCATCAAGGGCACGAGGCATGGAGTGCATGGTGCTCAGGAGTTCACCACCAAGGCGGCCGAGGAGCTTCAAGAGGCGAGAGCCATGCGCGGTGATCGCTGCCCACCACCGGGCGCAGCTCCTTGTCCTGGCGAGGATGACGAGCTACGTGTCTGCGTCAACATCCCGGGGCTCAACAGGGCCGCATCCCAGGAGCGCTTCTGGACTTTGCGTGTTGGTCGGTGTGAGGGTCCCCCTCACTACTACGTTCGCATGCCCTTCGGCCTACCGAATGCGGCTGTCACCTTCCAGCGCCACCTGCGGAGCATTCTGGTGGCTCAGGAGGCCAGGCATCACGCAGTCCTGGCAAAGATGGCGAAGGTTCTTCATGAGCCTCCCGGGACACCAAAGCCTCCCGAGGCTCTGGACCCAGGTGGCTCGTGAGGAGAAACTTCTTCAACATGCATCTTCAGCTGCTTCAACACCTCGTCAGCAATGGTGTCAGGTGACATTTTCTGGTTTGTTCAGTTGGGGGTGCCCCTCGGGCTGCATTATCCCCAAGTCGCACGGGCCTGTCCCTCCGACATGTATCCTTTTCGTCTTTAGCTTACTCTGTTGGGGGCGCACCTCGGGCTGCATCATCCCCAGGCCGCATGGGTCCGTCCCTGCGGCATGTACATCTACATGAACTAGCTTGCCTCCTCCCATGAGTCATCCTATGATTATCATGTGCCAGTCCGGCACTTCAATGCCATGAACGTCCTGCGCCCTTACGAACCCACCCGCGACCGCCTCATGATTAAGGGCCAGCACAGCGTCTGTGCTCGGGTCCATCCCTGCAGCGTCACTAAATCCGAGCGGCTGAGCTCTGGCTCGCGGGCTAGCCCCATGTACGTCACCTCCCATGGGCCTTGGTGCTTGGCTCTCGCATGAGCTAATCACGGGTGGATGAGCTAGGGTGCGCGACCTGGTGCCTCGCCACCACAGGAGCCGCGCGCCGCCTGTCTTTCTTCAAGATTTTTCGCATGAGAAGACTAGGCATGGTGTCTGTGCTCGGGTCCGTCCCTGCAGCGTTGATAAACCCAATGACTGAGCTCTGTCTAGTGGGCCGGCCCCGCTCACGTCACCTCCTGGGGTCGTTGGTGTTTGGCCTTCTCATGTGATCGCCTTAGGAGATTCATTCGGCGCAGGTTGTCTAACCATCTCGCATGACTACCACAGTTGAACCAAGTTCAGGCGCAACCCGCCTTGAGGTAGGGCCCCGTGAGTCCTGCGCTGGCTCACGGGTGCCCAGACACACCTCGTCTGGCCCTTCCGTTCAAGCGACATGTCAGGGCAGGGCTGTACATGCCCCTGGGCGTCCACCCAGAGGGAGCCCTCACCCACGCACCAGTGGAAGCACCATGCTCCGTGCTGGCAGTCGACACGGTCGAGGAGCGGCTATGCCAGTGCAAGTGTGGAAGCGCTATGCTCCGCGCTGGTGATAAACAACTGGGGGCGGCCCCATGGCCGCATCAACCTCTGGGAGCCACCATCTCAGTGTCCAGCCTCATCACAACACTTTCCCCTCGACAGAGTCACGCGAGGGGGCTGGGCATGGGGGCCTACGCTCAGGTCACGCCTAGCATACGCCACCCTGCCAGGTCCCTTGGACATGGTAGTCGCGCGCCCCTCCCGAGCAGGACCTTGACAAGGACAGGTATGAAGGTCCGTTCGTACGTCAAGGGGGACTCCTTAGCACCGCGACTCAGGAACCTAACTGGTCACGTAGCCCCTCACCTCTTGGCCTCGTCCTGGTGATCCGCACGACCCAACGGCGGCTGAGTCATGCGTGGGGCCAGGCCCTGCCGACGTAGAACACTGAAGCAACGGGAAGGAAATCGCAGAACCTTAACAAATTATTACAAGACATCCTGTTCTTCAAATACCAAACACAAGTTTTAACGCCTCCATGAGGCACGGTGCATGTTGCAGGAAATAAATGCGGAGGGAAGCGCCGCCAACAAGCCTTCTCTTCAGCCTTGGGCGCTGCCATCGCCCGCAAGGAGTGCCCCTTCGTCGACAACGTTGCCGTCGCCCGTGCCGTCCGCAGGGGCCGCAGGGTCGGCGGCACCATCAGCAGAGGGCGCGGGGTCGATGGTGAGGAATTTCTCCAGCAGGGCCTCCACTCGGTCCTTCACGGTGTCAGCAGCAGCCTGGCAGTGCTCCTCGTCCACGGGCTCAAGCATGGTGTCGAGGTCGATGCTGGGGTCGTGAATATGAAGATGACTGAAGACGCGTGTCAGAGCTGAAGCGGAGAGTGCGCGGGCTTCCCCCTCCACCATGGGACCGATCCCATTAACGATACCCTCGAGCGCCGTGACAAGATGAGGGAGTAGCTCGGAGGGGCCTTCCTCATCGGTCATCAATGGCTTCTTCAAGCCCTTCCCGTAGAGTTCCCACAGTGCCTCGTGGGACTTCAGCTCAAGGGATTTGAAGGCCGCACGATCTTCAAAAAGAACCTTCGCCTTGGCTTCCAGCTGGGCCTTCTCCGCCTCCACCTTCTTCTCGAGTTCCTCCAGCTGGTTGCGCTCCGTGGCCTGTGCCCGCGCTGACTGCACCAGCTCGGTGTCACGACCAGCGACCTTCTCAAGCCTTCATCTTCCCCTCCCACGCCTCGCGCTGACGAGCCTCGATGGTGCGCTCATTGCGCATGGTCTCCAGCTCTGCCTCCGCTAACCGGCAGCACTCCTTGGTAGCCTCGGCATCCTTCAGCGCCACGTCACGGGCAGCCATGGCCAGGCCAGTGGCCCGCTCACCTTCCTCGGAGGCTGCTAGGGCCTGTCTTAATGCCACCCTATGAAAGTGCAACTATCCCTGGGTGGTTTTGGTAATTACTAACAACATATAGCACATTGAACTAATACTATTTCAAGATGATCATTTCAAAAAGTTCAGTGATTGGCATGGCATGGATTAGGAATGTGGACCCCTCAAGATGCTAAGGACTCATATTGGCTCAAGCTCAAGACTCTACATTTTCATTTTAGTGATCCAAGATCACATTGAGTCCATAGGAAAAGCCAATACTATTAAAAGGGGATGAGGTGTTGCTTAATGGCTTGCTTGCTCAAAATGCTTAGTGATATGCTCCAAATCCCTCAACCACTTTCTCATATCCACATATGTTCCAAACCAAAAGTCAAAGTCGGCCCCACCAATTTGATCTATCCGGTGCCACCGAGTTCATTTGACATGGCCACTTCCAGAAAACCTAGTCATTTCGGTCTCACCGATAGGGATCTCGGTCTCACCGAAATGGGTTTGCAAACTCTTTGTTTCCCTTTGTAATGTTTCGGTCCAACCGAGATGAAGCGATCGGTCCCACCAAGTTCGCAATGCAAACTCTCTATTTCCCTTTCGTAACATTTCGGTCCAACCGAAATGAGCGAACCAGTCCCACCGAGTTTGCCTGACCAACTCTCTGTTTGCCTATTACAGAAATCGGTCCTACCGAGTTTATGTGATCGGTGTCACCGAGATTACGTTATGCCCTAATACTAATGAAATCGGTCCCACCGAGTTGACATGTCGGTCCCACCGAAAAGCCTAACGTTCACATTTTGAACTAAATCAGTTTGACCGAGTTTCATGATTCGGTCCCATCGAGTTTGGTGAATTGTTTGTAACTTTAAGATTTTGTGTGGAGGCTATAAATACCCCTCCACCCACTCTTCATTCATGGAGAGAGCCATCAGAACGTGCCTACACTTCGAGCATACATTTTCTGAGAGAGAACCACCTACTCATGTGTTGAGACCAAGATATTGCATTCCAACCACAAGAATCTTGATCTCTAGCCTTCCCCAAGTTACTTGCCACTCAAATCTTCTTTCCACCAAATCCAAATCCGTGAGAGAGAGAGTTGAGTGTTGGGGAGACTATCATTTGAAGCACGGCAAGGAGTTCATCATCAACACACCATCTATTACCTTTTGGGGAGTGGTGTCTCCTAGATTGGTTAGGTGTCACTTGGGAGCCTCCGACAAGATTGTGGAGTTGAACCAAGGAGTTTGTACAGGCAAGGAGATCGCCTACTTCGTGAAGATATACCCTAGTGAGGCAAGTCCTTCGTGGGCGATGGCCATGATGAGATAGACAAGGTTGCTTCTTCGTGGACCCTTTGTGGGTGGAGCCCTCCGTGGACTCACGCAACCGTTACCCTCTGTGGGTTGAAGTCTCCATCAACGTGGATGTACAATAGCACCACCTATCGGAACCACGTCAAAAATCTCCGTGTCTACATTGCGTTTGCTCCCTCCAAACTCCTCCCTTTACCTTCATATGCAAATATCTTACATTCCGCTGCTATACTCTTAGACTTGCATATGTAGGTTGATTGCCTGACTTGTGCTAAGTTGCTAAAATCTGCCAAGACTTAAAATTTGGAAAAGGCTAGATTTTTATTTGGTCAAGTAGTCTAATCACCCCCGCTCTAGACATACTTTCGATCATACAAGTGGTATCCGAGCTTTGGTCTCCATTTGCCTTGATTTACATAGCTTTTGGTGATCATAGCCTTGGTATCACAACCAAGGAGAGTATGGCGTCCAGCGAGGGAAATTACCACCGTAGAGGTCCTTACTTTGATGGTACTAATTTTGCTAGTTGGAAGCATAAGATAAAAATGCATATTCTAGGACATAACCCCGCCGTTTGGTCTATTGTCTGTATTGGCTTGCAAGGTGAATTATTTGATGGGAGAGAACCAAACCGTGTAGCTACCGCGGAGGAGTTGAAGATGCTACAATACAATGCTCAAGCTTGCAATATCCTCTTCAATGGATTGTGCCCCGAAGAATTCAACAAAATCAGCCGACTTGAGAATGCAAAGGAAATTTGGGATACTTTGATTGATATGCACGAGGGTACCGACTCCGTCAAGGAATCCAAATTGTATGTGCTTCAAATTCAACTTGACAAGTTCAAAGTGAAGGATGGTGAAGGAGTCGCTGAAATGTACTCTAGGCTTGCTCTCATCACAAATGAGATTGCCGGCTTAGGAAGTGAAGAGATGACCGATATATTCATTATCAAGAAGATCCTAAGATCCTTGGATGGAAAATATGATACCGTGTGCACATTGATCCAAATGATGCCCAATTACAAAGATCTCAAGCCAACGGAAGTCATTGGAAGAATTGTTGCTCATGAGATGTCACTCAAGGATAATGAAGAGCTTCACAACAAGTCAAGTGGTGCTTACAAAGCCTCATGTAATACTCCTACATCATCAAGTGAGAAACAAACCTTCAATGAGGAATTGAGCCTAATGGTGAAGAATTTCAACAAGTTCTACAAGATTAGAAGCAAAGAAAGAAGTTGCAAGTCAAGATCCTACAATGACAAAAGATCTTCAAGTCGTTAGCGTAATTGCTACAATTGTGGAAGACCCAAACACTACTCCAATGAGTGTACACCCCCTACAAAAGAAGAGAAGATTCACCCAAAAGGAGAAGTAGAAGAGAAGAATCACCACCAAGAGAGAGGAAGAGTAGAGACGATCGTTATGAACGAAGAACCTCTCGGAGGAGCAAGGATTCGGAAAGGAAGAACAAATCATCAAGGAGCTACATAAAACGAAGACATCAAGCTCATGTTGGTGAATGGGTATCCGACTCCGACTCCGACTATCATTCCAAAATTAGTTATCACTCCTACTCCGAATATACTCAAGATGAAGGTGTTGCCGGTCTAGCACTTGTGTCAACCAACTCCTATCACAAATTTGACTCACCAAATGAAGGAATTGGAAGATGCTTCATGTCTAAAGGCCCAAAGGTATCACACCCCGAGTATATTGATTTCAATAGTGATGAAGATGATTTGCTAGGTGATGATGATTTACTTGTTGACAACTCTAGTGATGAAAACTATGATGAACTTGCTATTAATCATGCTAATCAAGATAAAACGAATGATGATGATAAGAAGGATATTGAGCGTCTAACTAAAGAACTAAAAACTCTTAAGTTAGCTCATGAAACTACCTTGGAAGATCATCGAGAACTTTAAAACACCCATGAGAAGTTATGCTTTGAAAAGCTCAACCTTGAGCATACCATGGGTTCTTAAAAGCAATCAATGATGATCTTCGCAAGAAAAGTTCTTCTTACATTGCCAAGCGTTTACTCTCGTCTACTTACACGACACAAGTAAAATCTAGCAACAAGAGTAAGAAAGATTCTTCTTCTAATAGTAACAACAATCATGTTAAATCCAATGTTGTTGCCTCTAGTAGTTCTCTTGATTCCACTAATGATTATCTTAGCCAAGTTACACTTGAGCAAGAAAATAGCTTATTGATGGGAATTATAGAGAAAGGTGTTTACAAGAGCCTTGCCGGGAGTAAGCAATTTGAGGAAATTATATGCAAGCAAGGAAGGCACCGGAGGAGGCACTTCTGCATGCAACGCTGAAAGGTGGCGCCGGCATTCCTTAAGCCAAACGTCATGGTCAGGTAGTAGAAGGCTCCAAACAGCGTGATGAAGGCGGTCTTCAGTCTGTCGGCCGGGTTCATCTTGATCTGATGATATCCTGAATATGCATCTAAGAAGCTCAACAGCTCGCATCCGGCTATGGAGTCTATCACCTGATCAATTTCTACAGTTTAACGGGTCCTTGGGGCAAGCTTTGTTGAGCCTTGTGTAGTGAATACACATCCGCCACTGCTTGTTCTTATTTAGTACCAAGACCGGGTTTGCTAACCACTCTGGAAAGAACACTTCCATGATGAAACCGGCCGCGAGGAGCCGGGCTATCTCTTCTCCAACAACTCTTCTTTTCTCTTCCCGACAAAGCGGTGTAAGGGCTGCCTGACGGGCTTCACATCTGATAGGACATGTAACTTGTGCTCGGCGAATCTCATTTGTGACACACGCATGTCTTTAGGGACCATGCTTAAATGTCCCGATTCTCACGGAGGAAATCGGCGAGCTCGCTTCCTATTTACGGTCAAGGTTTGCACTCCACGACAACAGACTGGTCTGGTGCTCCGGTCCAAAGGTGTCTTTGTCTCTTTGGCCGGCTTGAATGAGCCCTCGCTCGACTCTTTGGGGTTACGACATCTGCTGCTTGTCGCCATTGCCACAACCCGATCAAGAAGCCGCTTCACCCGCGATCACTGTGGACTCGCCAGCCGACCGCTTACCGTGACAGCGGACGACTTTCTATAGTCGCGGCCACGTTAGAATCCCTTGGTACTCGTGATCTTCATCTTGAGGTAGGCATAGTGGGGACCGCCATGAACTTGGCCAAAGCAGGTCGGCCTAGCAGAAAGCATGGTACGGGCTGAGGTCCACCACTTCAACCGTGACCGGCTCTCGGCGAAAGTGATCTTTGTCCCCAAAGATGACGCCTATCAGATCTTGCCGATCGGTGAGCGTGAAAGGCGAGTACAATGCCGTGGAACACAAATCCGCCATTCGTTGTCTCGCTGATTCCTAACTTCTCCATTGTGTCCTTGTACAGGATGTTGATGCCTGCTTCGTCTATCAGCATCAGCCGAGAAGCGAGCTGCCCGCCTATCCGCTGCAAGGGTGGCTCCTAAGACCAGTATGAGGAGCCTTGATTCGCATCACCTCCGGGTGATCAGCCTCGGCCCAATCGATAGGTTTTCTGACCAAAGGCATGAATTCTCGAGTATCCGAGGCTACTTCATTCACTTCGTGTCGCCACCGGAGTTCTCGGGAGCCTCGAGGAGCCACCTTGCCAACAGACTGATTTCGATCTCCACTTCATGGAGGAGTCTACTGTGGCGCATTTGTCTCAAGCTAGGATCAGCACTGTCGAGGGTCTCCTGGCCGGCCGCAAAGGAGCTTGTGCTTGAGGAGGGTGCCTTATATGCACCCGGCGGTGAAGTACTCGAGCAGCCTGCACTCGTGCACTCCTCGCAGGAGTTCCGGAGCTCGGCCCAGCAAGGTGAGGTAGTCACGAGTGGACTCCTGCTGGCCTTTGCACGCACAAGGAAAGCCGGCGAGGCTTGGGAGGTCGCCAGTAGGTATTCGTGAGGTTGCGGACGAAGACTGTTTATGCGCGGGCTTCAACTGTTCAACCATGTCCTGCCGTGCTCGAGCATGAGGGGAACATACTTACGGCAACGCGCTTTGTTGCCGTCACAGGCCGACGGCCGCGGAGTAGTCCACTTTCGCCAGTCCTCCGGCTTCACGGAGCCGTGTATTTGGGTGTATCGGGAGGGAACCTTCCGGAGAAGGGTTTGCTCGGATGCGAGGTCCAAACAGGCGGACCCAACTCGCCTTTTCTTCTTCCAGCGCCAGGATCGGTGGAGTCGCCGATCCGGTGATGACGTCAAGTCCGACTTTCTATGGGCTAAGGCGGTCGCCGAGAGTCGGATGCTCGACGGGTGGCGGGAGATCGCTTTTCTCGCGGGAGGAGGAGGCGATAGTCGCCCCGCTGCTCCACCGCTTGGCGCACTGCATCTGCCGGCTGGCGGAGATGTGAGTCCACTATGGTCGACAGCCCGATCTTTGTTTTTTCTTCCAAGGACACCGCCACCAGCGCCCGAGACGCCGCGCTTTGATCTTTGGGCGGAGGGGGGGGGGGAAGTCGCCTGTTGTCGCTATGGCGCCCGGCGGCAGCCGGCTTAGCTTTGTGCGGGCAGACGCTGCCGAGAGCTGCTGACTCGCCCGCTATCAGCGGCGCTCGCCATCGGTTATTCCAGCTCGCCTGCTGCCTTTGGCGGGCGCGATGTTCTCCGGGGCGGGCGTGACACGGGCGATTGGCCCCAAATAGATTGGCGATGGCTATGCTCGCTGTTGGACTGCGCTTAGGCGGTTAGGGCCCAGCCGAGCCGGGCGAAGCCGCCCACGCGCGATCCATCTCGGCTGGTAGGCTTCTCGCTGCCGCCATGCTTGCCGCCTACTTTTGCACCTCGAGAGCTGGAGGCGGCGCGCTCCAGCCGCCCCAAATACGGGCGTTTTCCGGTATAGGCGCGTTAGGTCTTGCAGTAATCGCTGCCGAGAGGTTCATGAGTCCTCGCCGGAAGGCTCACTGGACTGGCGACGCAGCACCTCCGCGACGGTGCTTCCGCTGTTTCTCTCCAGGGGAGCGCTCATCGTGAGACCACCACGCTGGTGGGGAACGCGTTGAGCGACGCGTGTCGGAGTCGATTAGCATCGGTCTGTGGGAGCCTACGGACCTGTGTCGGCGGCAGGTTCTCGCCGGGCGACATGGTGCTCGCCGAGGAGGCCCGCGAGGAGGCTCTGGGGCCGCTCATGCTCGCGTTGTTAGCTCGAGGAGGCCCGCGAGGAGGCTCTCGAGGCCGCTTGCATGCTCAAGGCCGGATGCAGGCTCGCTCGGAGAGGCGAACTGCCGACAAGTTCGGGCGAGGCAGCTCGCCACAAGAGCGACCTCAGCGCACATGTAGCAAGATCGGGCGAGACTCCGCTGGTGTGCCTGGCTGGCTGCGCCAGTGAGGGAGGAAGAGGGTTCCCGCCCGCAGCAGGTTCTG